>APFE031285108.1:0-27310 GCA_000404065.3 Pinus taeda
GATGATGATGATGATGATGATGGTTAACGTCCACTGAGACCAAATAATGATCTATCGGACCTAAAAAGACAAATTATTTATTTTTGATTTAAGAATTTTATTCCTATGCTCAAAAAGCTTGGAGAGAAGCCTTCCGAGTTCACTATAATTTTGGCATTGTAAAAGGCTAGGGAGGTCAGTGTTGTAACAAAGGTTGTGAAATTGAGATCTAATGTGGTTGTATGCAGGGCACTCTAAGAGGAAGTGGTTTTCATCCTCGATGCTCCTATTCTCACAAATATGGCAGATCCTTTCTATCCATAGCATTTTAGGAACTACCCAGCCGCCAATTTCACTATGATTAAAGTATAGTGATTATATATAATGAGATATTCAAGAATATAAGTGTTATATTATGTATATGTTTTTTAATTTTATTTTATGTTTATCTTTATTTTTTATTTTTTATTTTATTTATTAATATTTTTATGTTGATATTTTGGTTATATAAATTTGTTCATCATATATGTATGTTATCATGAATGTTTACTTATTCTTTAAATCATAGCTAAAGACCAACTGGAAATACCAACGTGAAAGTACGTGTGGAAGGACCAAAAGACCAACGTGAAATTACGTGTGGAAATATCAACGTGAAAATACGTGGGCATGATCTAGCATGATCTTATCCCTTTTCTTCTTTCCCGATAAAATGGCAGCCCAGTTATACTCCTTATCCAATAAGGATATTCTTTTAAAAAATATATATTTTATTAAAATTTTAAAATAAATAGAAAGCTTTTATGTATTTAAAAGTTAAGTTATTTGAATATTTTTTATTAAATATATAAATTAAATAATTGCGTAAAAGGTTGTAGAGATTAATTTATTTATTATAATTTTTTAAATTATTAAAAAAAAATTAAAAAATTATAATATAATTTTATTTAAAATAATAATAAGTATTATTTATTATAAAGAAATTAAATAATTTAAAGATATATACATTATAAAATATGTAATAAGACTCTTAACTATGGAGACTCTCTCACTTTACCATGTAGATTTTTAATTAGTAAATAGATTTTGTTATAATGCTATGGACCAATACCACTTATCATCGATACTACATATCAAAAAAATTCACAACTCATTTCATATGAAGTTGTTGATATATATTTTTTTAATTAATAGATTTAATTAAAAAAGTAAAAAGACATAAATAAATTGGATCTTTTGATTTCTGTATACTATCAAAAATGTATGTTGTCGAGAATATTTTAAAATATTTTATAGAGGTTAAATCTCTATCATCCACCTAATAGTTAATGTATATTGTCAAAAATATTTTATGGAAATTAAATCCCTATCATCCATCAAATAGTTATAGATAATTATTAATAATTAAATTAAAATTTTAAAAATCTTATTGAAATAAACATACATATTAACGTAATAACTTCATTTATTTTTAAGACTACCTTTAATTATCATATTAATTTCGCTAAACACTTTCTATATAATATATATTATATTATATTTATATATATTATATATATAATATATATTTTATTATTATTATTATATATATAGATATATATATAATTTTAACTAATTTTACATGTTCGTTTGCTATGTTTATTTAGGCTTTAGTTGCATGTTATTTATATTTGCCTTTATGTGTAATACAAATAAATGTTTTTTCCCGGATGCGGGTGGAGGCACGTCTCAGGCGAACGAGACACATGCATAGCATGTGATGCCTCGTGCCAAAGACAAGTGGTTAAGTCATGAGCCGTCAAGAATTAAATAGGGAGGGCCGGAGCTCCAGGCATTCAATGCCGAGCAGAGAGACAGTTTGGAGGCGCAAAGGGCCATTAAGGCGGGCTCGATCTGTGGCATCAGAATGCTTATTCATATGCAGGATGGCGGATGGCCATTTCACAACAAGTCTGAGCAAGGAATTTTGCAGGTTCAGGGGAATTTGGTTTGGGGGGAATTTCGAAATTCATGCACCGCCTGGTCGGGGGAGGCCTTCTGCAACTCCAGCAGAGGGTGGCATACCACGCGGAAGCGAAGGTATAATTCACCTGGTGTCTGCGCTTCTGAGGCTGTTCAGACTTCGAATTCCCCCACAGGGCATCGCGGGATCATCATACAGTTGCCAGAGGTCTGGGAACAGGGCAAGCGCGGTGATAGCTCTATGGCGAGGCTTCGAGAGCGGCAGTCGAGCAGGAGAGGGTCAGGAAGAGGATCATCCTCTCGGCGACCTGCGGAAGAGAAGCATCATCACTGTTGCTGTTGCTACTGCCATCGGAGGGCAAACGCAACACCATTGCAGGCCAGACAATTCTTGGAGGTTGGTAGTGCGAGTGCGGGAGAGATGGGGCTTCCGGCCTTCGGCTCTGTCATTTTCTCCTTGGGCAGCACGGAGGAGAATGCAGGCATCAGCGCCCACATCTCAATCTTATTCACCAAATTGCCTGATGAAGCGGAAGTCTCGGTGGCGCCACCACCAATGCCACCAGGCGAAGAGGAAGGGGATGCATCAGCGGCGCAACCACTGTTGGAAGCCGACGGCAAAGGGAAGGAACCTCTGCAAGATCCCTCGCCATCTTTGGGGCCAGCTCCTCCAGGCTTCACCGAGGAGACGTGGAAGGCGCTGTGGGAAGGCGTTGAAGAAGGACATGGCTGGGCACACGTCGTGGAGGATAAGAGCCTATGTGAGGAGGCTGAGGCACATCTGGCAGACCACCGTCCACCCTCCGCCCATTCCCAGGACTGAAGCAATATCAGGTAATCTAATTTTGCATAATAGTTATGTAATCCGGCAGCAAACATCTCTGCCTCCATCTTGTTCATATCCGAATGGTCTATGGTCATTTCTCAATTCGGTAGAGTCCATGTTGGTTCAGATATGGCTGTCTGATAGCCATTATCTTCAGTCAATTTTAGTAAGACGCCCCTGCGTGGGCAGTCATGTGTCAATTCTGTGTCTGTTGCTCTAGTTTTTTGTTTGTTGGGCCTCTCTGGATAGACGAGGTCAATTTTGAAAAGGGTTATGGGAAATTAGTTGATGCTGCCCCTGCGAGGGAGCCTTTGAATGCTGGGAATTTTGTAGACACAGCCCCAAGTGGGAGCTTACCATGCTTAGTAGTCCAGGGTGCAACTGCTAGCCCTGAATGGCATGTTTCACTGACTGTAAAAATTTTCAATGTACATATAATACAATAGCCTAGATAGTCTTTTACCGAGAAAAAAAAAATACAAATAAATGTTTTTGATTAAAGGTTTATAAAGATAATATATATTTTTATTTTATTTTATTTAATAAATATAGTTACAAATTTATATATATTTATATAAATTAATAAGAAATTGATAAAATAGGGGCAGAACAATGTTTTGGGCTCTGACGTGGCTGCAGGCGGGGTGACGCGCGCACATCCTTGCACCTACATAGAGTCAAAATAACATATTTATCTCAGTAAATTTTGGGCTCACGCGATAGCTGTTAACATTTCCTCTAACCTATCGGCATTCGGTTCCTGTGCGCACAGTGAACTGACCCTCCTGCGATTTCGGTGGCAGCCTTTGTCAATGTATAGAATGGATATCAAGGAGGAGGCTTTGGATTACTCCCTGGATCCGTTTGAGGGACAGTCTATTTTCAGCAGTCATAGCCCTAACCCTAACATCGAATGCCTGCTCTGAACATGCTAACCTATCTGGGTTCCTCGCCGATTGTTTCACTGCCTAGATCTTCTTCATCGCCCTTTCGGATCACTCTCCTTGGAAACATCGGGCCTGGATTGTCCCCCTCTATCCCCTAGTACTCTCAATCTACTTACCATTGCTTCACCTCCATCGCCCGCTTTCGATCCACTACCCGCACACAACCCTTTGCCCTCGCCTGTTACAATCCTCCTATCTTCATCTAACCCTAATCCCCTCCCTTCGAGCTGCTTCAACTCACTAATCATAAAGGAAAATGCTTCGACTCCTCAAAAGGATGCGGGATCGGATTCGCTAACAAAACATCCATCGGCGCCACAAAAAAGGAAAAGGAAGGTTAAGTACATGAAAACCTCAGTGAAAGACCTCACCATTACTTTCAGCGAAGATATCCCGATGGGCGAGGTGGTGGACAAGGTCAATAGGGTTCTTGTTGGGCATGTCAGAGGAAGAGCATACTCAGCGACCAAGCTCACCAACTGGGTAAAAGAAATCTCGGGGAGCATGCTTCAGGGTTTACCAGATGTTTAGAGCCTAGCTAGAGGTTAGTTCGCACTACATTTTTCTAAAGCAGATTACACTGAATTGACACTCGCAAAATACTGGCATATTGAGATGGCACCAGTCCTTCTCAAGCGTTGGTCTCCATTATTCGATCCAGAATGAGACGAGATAGGAGCAAGTCCTATATGGGTGTGTTTACAAGGCCTTCCACTTCAATTTTGGTCTGAAGCAATGTTTATAAGGATCGGAAATGCCCTAGATACTTATCTGGAATACGATAAAACCTATGTTGAGATAAAGAACCGTGCGCTGGAAAGAATACTCGTACACTTTGACAAAAGGGAGGGCCTGGAAGAGAAGATTACCCTCAAGTGGAGGCATTATACCAGGGTTTAGAACTTGGATTATGAGGGTGTCCCTTTCCGCTGTAGGAGGTGCCACAAGGTAGGGCATGTATTCAAGGAATGCCTTTTGCTCACGAAACCAGTAGAACCTGTCGGCTCACCAGCGCCTCAAAAAGGAAAAGCTACTACTTCGGCATTTGGGATCAGCACCCTGGTCCCTAAACAACTCAATCTTGGTGAATCCTCAAAGGCAGCGGAGGAGAGCCACAATCTTCCATCACCCCCACTGACTCGGGCAAGAGTTGTTGCTGCTGCGGAGATGGCAAAGAAATCCAGTACAGCTCCACTCTCTCCTCCTTCCTCTCATTTTAATTCTTGGTCTCATTTCGTATGTTCATCTTTTAATCTATCTACTCCGCTATCACTGGCTATGACATGCGAGATCTTATTTCCTACACCCATCATTGCCTCTACCTCCCCTACCTTGCCTCCGCCCCCATCCTCGCCTGGGGCTTCAGCCATCTCCCATCCAGTACTGCCCCATTCTTATAATCTTCACACTTGGAATTTACCTAATTCCAGTATTCAATCTGGTCTAGGACTATCTTACCCAGGACCTTCTCAAACTACCCAGGGATATAAATCTAACCTATCTAAAGCCATTCAGAAAGTCGGAGCCAAAGTAGCCTCTGGCAAGCAATCCACTATGGAAGGGGTTCTTAGAGCACTGAACACCCTGGGAGGGGTTCCACCATGAAATGCCTCTCCTTTAACTGCAAAGGTCTGGCTAGTGCCTCCAAAAAACTAGCCATTAGGAGGTTAATTGAAAATGAGCCGACTTATATTATAATGCTGCAGTTGGGCAATGGCGAATCTATTGAGCAAACCCTATCCATCATCAAACCTGGTTGGCAATTCCACACACTAGATGACATAGGTAGATCTGGGGGTTTAGCCATAGGATATAATCCATGATCCATTAATGTATTCACCACTTGGGGAGGAGTGGGTTTTATTGGACTGGATCTTTTCTCGGCCGAGCTTGGATTATCCATCAGATTCATCAATATTTATGGCCCCTGCTAGCGGAGAGAAGATTTCTGGCAGTTCTTTCTTCAAACAAATATGACATCAGTGGATCAGGTAATCATCGGGGGTGACCTAAACTTCTCCATCAGTTATGGGGAATCCTAGGGATCACAAGCCCAAGTTGACCCCATGTCTGAATTCTTCAAAGATATTCTGGACCAGCACAATCTTACTGATATCCCCATGATGAAGCCTATGCCCACGTGGAGAAACCGAAGAGTAGGCGAAGTAGCCCTGACTAGAAGGCTTGACCGATTCCTGATCAAAGTTCCCCTGCTTCAAAGACTCTCTAGATACAGACAGTGGGTCAGGTCTGGGGGAATATCAGACAACTATCCTATCTTTCTAGAGATTCTTGGACTTGATGCCAAGCCTAAGGGCCCCTTCAAATTTAACCATGTATGGTTACAAGATGTGGGATATACAAGTTTAGTCAAGGACTTTTGGGCCTCCCACCCAATAGCAAATCACAGATCAGTAGCTGAAGGTTTCTGCCACAACCTATCCCAACTTAAATATAACCATAGCATGGACAAAGGAAAAAAGTTCAAGGACGATCAGTCGATTATAGCTATTGAAGCGTAGTTGAACAATTTATTGGATGACAGAAATCTTGGCTTTACCTCAACAAAAGAAAAAGCAAAGCTAATTGAGCTTGAAAAATAGAAAGAAAATATTCTAAAGGAGAGAGAAGAATCATGGAGACTAAAGAGTAGGGCTATATGGTTATAGGCAGGAGATGAAAATATAAAGTTTTACCAAAACTATGCAAAGGGAAGGAAAATAGTAAATACTATTTGGCAATTGCCTCTTCCAGATGGAGAGCAAGCTCACAATTTCTAAAAGCTATATAGATTGGGAACCTCTAACTTTCAGAATTTGTTTAGATCCCCACCAGAAGCTAATCAAGCTAATATCATACAAGTGGTTGGTATATTCCCTAGATATGTGGAGGAGGAAGCTGCGATTGAACTTAATGCACTAGTTAACCTGGAGGAACTTGAAGGGACTTTAAAGTGGTTTAAGAAAGACAAAAGCATAGGTCCAGATGGGTGGACGATCAAGTTCTACCTAGATTTTTATGATATCCTGGCCTAGGTCCTGCTTCAAGTCGTGGAGGAATGTCGGCCTACTGGCAGAATGTACAATGCTATCAATTTTACCTTTATCGCTCTCATCCCCAAATCTGACTCCCCTGCTTCCTTCAATGATTTCCGACCCATCTCTCTCTACAACTACCTCTACAAGATCATTCCCAAAATCATCGCAATTTGTATCAGGCCTATCCTATCTTAGCATATTCTCCCTGAACAATTTTCATTTGTCGAAGATCGACAGGTCCATGAAGCCATAGGTTCTGCACAAGAAGCTATTCATTCTATCCAATCCAGAAGACTAAAGGGAATCATTCTCAAAATCAATTTGGCCAAAGAATTTGACTGGGTGAGTTGGCTTTACATTATAATGCTTCTTATTCACCTGGGCTTCCCCCATCAGTTTACTACATGGATCATGTCTTGCATATCATCGCCCTCCTACAGCCTCCTCATCAATGGCTCTACCTCACCCTTCTTCCTTGTTGAAAGAGGACTCAGGCAAGGCTTCCCTCTCTCTCCCCTCCTCTTCCTGATTTTCATGGAATGCCTGAGTAGACTCATCTACCATGAAAAGAAGAATTGCAAATTATTAGGATTAAAGATATTTGATCAATGTTTCATGACCCATCTCCTATTCGTGGATGATGTCCTCATCTTCTTGGATGGAATTATTCATGATTCGGATGCCCTTGACAAGATCCTTGCCACTTTTTACACGGCCTCTGGTATGATGGAAAATCATGCAAAATATACCATTACTCTGGCTTTCACTTCCGCACAGGAATCCACTTTTGCCCTACTCCATTTCCCTTATAATCCCGATCCTCTTGACCAGGGCTTCAAATACTTTGGATTCTGGATGAAGCCCTTGGGTCATAAGATAGCTGACTGGACTTGGCTGATCACCAAATTAGAGAAAAGGATATCCCACTGGATCCATCATTTATTATCCAGAGTAGGCAAGCTAGTGCTTATCAAATCTGTACTCGAAGCTACCCCAGTATTTTGGATGGCATTAGCCTGGATCCCTAGAAGCACCCTGGCTCGTCTCAAGCAAATCTGCTGCAGATATCTATGTAATAGAAGTTAGGACAAAAGAGTCTTTGCATGGATAAGCTAGAACAAAATTGCCTTGCCCAAGAAGTGGGGAGGTTGGGACCTCAAAGATCTACCCTCTTTCGCACAAGCTCTGGCTGCAAAAATGGGATGGTCTTTTTACCAAGAACAACCTCTGGACATCCATCTCCTATCACAAATAAATCTATCCCCTCCAAATAATGGATTGGATAAGATTGTCTAGTTGGAATAAGACAGGGATATCCACGGTTTGGAAAGCTCTACTGTTCTCACTCCCTCTTATACGTAGTCACCTTGCTTGCAGAATAAACGCATGAACCAGTGCTCGCATTGGGATGGACCCATGGACTAGGGGAGGGGGTAGATGTTTCCTCCCAAGAGAGCTCACTCAATTAATTAACCAACATAACATGAAAGTAATTTTTTGAATCTTTGATCGGAGAGTCCACAGTAGGTGAATTTTTACACCTAATGTAATTGCTCATATTACGAATCAAGAGAATTCCTCTGTTTTTATACAAGCATGGAAATCAGCCACTCAACTAAACTTGCCTCCTTACTGGAACTAGATTTGAAATGATTGTACAAACGCATTGAGCGAATCTCATATTCACATCAAGGAAGGACCAAACGAGCTCATGTGGAGCAAGGTTGAATCTAGTTTCTACACCTCGAA
The DNA here is from genome assembly GCA_000404065.3 of Pinus taeda. Taxonomy (NCBI): domain Eukaryota; kingdom Viridiplantae; phylum Streptophyta; class Pinopsida; order Pinales; family Pinaceae; genus Pinus; species Pinus taeda. Next base: position 8,502 of record APFE031285108.1, read on the forward strand.
GGAAGGCTACCTTTGTCTGCTTCAAGAAAAACAACTTGAAATCATTCTAAAATGGTGGAAGCACATATGGCAATTAAAAATTCCTCCCCGGACTAGAGATTTTTTCTCGTGCATCCTTCAAAACAAGGTACCAACAGGGGACTCGCTTATGCACAGATCCATGCATGGTCCTCACTAGTGCATTCTATGAAAATAGAGAACTGAATCAACTGAGCATCTGTTCCTCACTTGTAACACTACAAAACAGATATGGAAAGACGTTGTTGTTGAGATCAGGTTTATGGGAGCATGGGAAGGATACGGTATAACGATAGCTTGGGAAGTCTAGAACAATGCTCATTCAGAGACAAACCTACCATGCCTACCCCTGATCATATGATAGGAAATATGGCTGGCTAGAAATAAACTGACTTTTGAAAATGGCACGATCAGATGGCAGACCATAATTGCAAAAATCATTGCCTCCTATCACAAACTCCTTGAATACTCCCCTCCTTTCCCGCGTAGATCCTCTTCTCCTGATCCTATAGACCACTCCACCTCGTGGGCCTTCTTCGATGGAGCAACCCAACAACACAGATGTGTGTGTGGGGGGGGGGCGTTCATTCTCTACCTATCAAATCAACATTACTACAAAATCAAAGATGGGATTGGGCGAAGGAACGAACAATTTCACAAAACTAATAACACTTTGACATCTAATTCATTTTTCCTTCAATCATGATTGTAGAGATATTCAAATCTTTGGTGACTCAAATATCATTATCAATTGGACCAACAAGCACACTAGATGTCATGCACACACACTTTTAAATATTCTGGATGAATTGATGCATTTAAAATATCATTTTAATACCATCCTTGTTCATCATATTTACAGGGAACATAACAACTGTGTCGATGGCCTTTCCAAGAAGGCCACACACCTGCCGAGAGGATAGTGGATAATCCATTAACAGAGGGGTACTACAAAGTACCCGTGTTATCACAGGCCTTATATAAATCAGACCTACCATCAAGCGGATGGTCCCTAATTTTTTGCAGAACTACTGGCCATATATGCCGATGTAGATAACTAGTTTATATTTATGCTCAACACCTTGCACAGTGTAAATATGTTTATATGAAACACTATACAACATCATCCTGTGTGATGATTTTTTGGTTTTTGACACGGCCATACACAAGAATGGGTTTGTAGATATTATGGACATACAGATACAATCGCATATGCTGAAAAGCATATACTATATGTAATTTTTCATCATATAATGAAAGATTACGATTTTTCCCGTGGAAAAAATAAAAATAAATTGATAAAATAGAAAAATATATAATAAATATACGTATAATTTTATTTTAAATTATTATTATTAATTAGAAAAATAATTAATATATAAGTTACGCATTTGAAAAAAGTGGAACAAATTTTTTAATTATAGAGATTAACACCATTTTATCATGTAAAGTTTTAATCTCTAGGTTTTGTTACAATATCATGACTTATCAATGCCACATGCCTAAACAACTGTAACTCACTTCATAAGACTCTTGTTCACATGACATTTTTTTAATTAATCATTTTAATTAAAAGGGAAAAAAGAGTAAAACTACTAAATTTCAACCTTTGATTGTGTACTACTATGAATATTCTAGAATATTTTGTGGAGGTTGAATCCCTACCATCCACTTAATAATTATTGATAGCTAAATTAAAATCCTTAAGGCTTATTCAAAAATAGACATGCCTATCCACCTAATAAATGTGCACTATCATAAATCACATGGTGATAATGTTGAAAAGAATGGAATCTCTCTTCAACCAAGGCCCAAGGAAGCACCGTATGTTTTGATGTTGTTACATGATTTATACTTTGAAATAGAGTCAATTCATATTGTAGGTTGGCCAAAATTTACCGATTACTTATCAACATAGAAATTAGTGAGAATAAATATAGCACGGAGGTTTCACATTATTGACCAATATCTATCATGTTCATTCATAAAGGAGGTTTTAAAATTGCGAAAAATATAATCAATATATTGTAGGTATTGGGGTTTGGGGGAGGAGGAAATGTGGGTTTGTGAGTATAAAAAAGGGTATCCGGTAAAATTAGGGAATATATATTATAAATATGGATTACTTTTATTAGATATATGTATTAGGAGGAGGATCTAACATAATGATTTTGGAAGAATTTTAGCAATATCTAGTGATATTAGAAGTATTCTTTAATATCTCACCAATGTAGGCACTATGATATGGGTTGAATGAGGGGAGACCCTCTAAAGTGTCAAATTTCCTTGAAATGTAGCAAATGGAAATTATTCTTCTAACTAGATAATTATTAAATGGTTTATTTGCTACGACAAAAAACGAATAATTCACACTGCAACTTCTTCAAAAATAAAATGTTGAGGAAATAAAACTGTTGAGAACTGGGAAATAAAGACCATAAACACAATACAAATGACACTATTATTTTTAGACAATTGTCCCTGGAAAAACACAATGCGGGAAAACAGGTGCAACATATGAGGGTTTTATTATTATGCAGTGGCGAAATTTTGAGTATAATGTCCAACTATCAAATCAACAAAATAATAAGGCCAAAACATTTATGAGGCAAATACTTGAACACCGCGCCTGACCTTGCTCTAACAATTGGAAAAACCAGTTGCTCATACAACCTCTATGTCAACCTCTGCATAGTGCTTGCGTAAGCTCTACTCGCTATGCATCCAGAACTGTTGGAATGATGACGTCCTGACTAAATCTGCCTTTGGAAGTGACTCACTTGGACTCCTGGATATTTTTCAAGCCAACTCCACCTGAATCACCTTCTCCTCAGCAAAATCAATCTCCCTTTGAAGCTATATGCGCAAATTCTTTGGAGAATGTGGCCCTTCTACTACTAACTCCCTATCACTGACTGCTACTAGTCTTTGCATTGTCTACTGAGTTTGTTTGCACTACAACTGCATTGTGCTCCTCATCATCTAACTACAACTATCCCTCGAGAATTGACTGCACCATCTAACACTCGTCCATCGATTACTGAATATTGTGGGCCCATGTAGCAATGGTATTGATCCAAGAGGAAACACCTATGCAATTCTAAACACATGTCTAATGTTCAACACATATCTTAGTGCTACCCTGAAGGGATCCTACCTAGCTTTGTGGAACTCTAGAGTCTAGAGCTTAATGTCTCCCCACCTCTCTCCTAGAGGTATAACTACATACAAAGTGAAATATTCCTTCAACCCGGAGGACAACTGATCAATCTTTGTCGAAGATTTTTCCTGCTCCTTCTTCTCCTTCTTGTCCTTTTTCCTTTGAGGACTCTGGGTACTATAGTGACCAAACTCACCACACTTGAAGCATTTGATCTTCGATAGATCCTTCTTCTTCTTATCTCCTCCATGTGAGTGTTGTCCCTGACTAGGACCTTTCTTTTCCTTTCCCTTTGATGAAAGGGTTACGTTCTCCTCCTACTTCACACTCTTTGATCCTCTGTTGTTGCCACCGAGACTACTCTTCACTAGAGAAAGTCACATCTCTTCATCTGTGAAATCTACCCATCCGGTAGTTTATCTCGTCTAGTGATGCCTTGGAAAAAATTAGCCCACTCCTTGGTGAAACCATTGATGGCTACACACACAATTTCAACTTCTTATGGCATCTCTCTTACGAGAGATAAGTCATTCTGGATATCCTAAATACTAGTAAGCTATGAAGTAACTCCTTCTCCCTTATGCATCCTAGTGGTTCTCAGTGTCTCCTTCAGGAACATCTTTTGATTCTTAGAAGGACTTTGATATAGTCCTACAAGAGTATCCCACATTTCTTTGGTTTAATTATTAGCTGCTAAGTGTGAGGCTATATGATCCTGAAATCCATCAAGGAACTAGTGATTCTCCCTACCATTTCCTTGTCGTAGTTCTCTAACTACTATGGATCTATAGGTATGTCTAAGAATTATTCTACGTGCATCTTCAGACCAAACTCATCTAGTAGGAATGACATTATGGCCTTCTAAATAATGTAGTTGGATGCACCATCTATCCTTTCCTGAGGCCATTTTCTACAAAACTTCATAGCTAGGAAATAAATAGGAATCTCCTCCTCTCCTTCTTAGCTACCTTCTCTACAATTCACACTTCCTTCTAGAATACGTAGTCATGCCTTTTTGGTTCTGCCTCTGCAACTGGAAATTTTGGATTTCCTTCAAGATTGAAACTAGAAACCCTTTGAGAAAAATCCCTCGGTGCGTGCAATTTATCTTCCAACTAGCATTGATTTTTCTACTACAAAATTGCTGCAAAAATAAGTACACCCAAATCAAGAATATACTTTGTGAAAATACTGATTTGCTCCACTGAAACTGCTTACCATCTTCACCACTACTTGCTATAACTACTGCTAGGCTCCGCGAATATTTCCTATCTTTTGCACTGAAAAATCAACCCCTCTACCTAGCAGTTCGAACTGCCTGGTTGACTTTGTGCAAATATAGATAAATTATTCTTTTGTTCCCACTAAATTGCAAATTTCTCCCTCTTCATCTTTGAGCCTTTGATCTATCAAACTAGCTCTGATACCATGTGAAATTTTCCTTAAAATGAAAAAAGTGGAAATTATTCTTCTAACTGGATAATTATTAAGCAATTTATTTGCTATGACAAATAATGAATAATTCACATTGTAATTTATTCACAAATAAAATGATGCAGAAATAAAAATGTTGGGAACTGAGAAATATAGAGCACACATAAAATAAAAATGACATTGTTAATTTTGGACAATTATCCTTGGAAAAACCCAATGCGGGAAAACCGGTGTAGCAGATGAGGGTTTTATTATTATGCAACAATGAAATTATGAGTACAATATTTGGATGCTCAATTGGCTATCCACTTAGGAAAATAATAAGGCCAAAATATCTGACGAAAACACCTCAACACCACACCTGACCCTACTCCAATAACTAGAAAAACTTAGGTGCTTGTAGAACCTCCGTGTGAGCCTCTACGTAGTGCTTGCATAAGCTCTACTCTTTATGCACATGCAACTACTGGAATGATGACATCATGGTTGACTCTTCCTCTGGAAGTGACTCGCTTTGCCTCTTAGATATTTTCTAAGACAACTACACCTGAATCACCCTTATCCTTAGAAAAATCAATCTCATTGTGAAGCTATCTGCATAGTCTCACTAGGAAATGTGGCCCTTCTGTTGCTAACTCTTTGACAATGGAAAGCTTCCTTCGAACTCACTTTCTCTACCCTTCACTATCTCTACATCCCCTCTCTGGCTTAAATTCTCCATTACTGAACCACGACAACTAAGAAGTTTGATCTATACCAAGGAACTCGACCTCAAGTGTGTGTATCTCAAACCGCATCGACCTCCTACTATAATATCTCATTGGCTCACCAACGACCATGATTAATCCCTCATCAATGACTAAGGTCATCTATGGATTGATCCATATAAGTTACTAGAGAAATCTCACCTTCCTCAATTAATTGTTGTTAATTCATCATGCTTCCTAAGTTAGACCGAGGAAAATTGAAATTATTTATTAATAAACTTAATAAAAACATTTATAGGTGGTTTCTTCTACAAAAATTTATGGTTTCTTGAGCTCTTATGTTTCTAGGCCTCTCTCACAAAAGTAGAGAGTAGAACACCTATTCGGTGCTATAAACATTGACATAAAATGTAGTCCTTGACAACTTCTAGTTACCTATGCTAATTAGGCCCTCATTTCCCTTGATGAGGCTCATCAATAGGTAAACTATGTGGGTCACAATGCCACTCTCCAGCTTATTAAATTGTCTCTTCTCACATTTATTTACATATTTTGTTATGTTCTTCTTACTGAGAAGAGTAGAAGTGAGTTACTATGTCCTATGGCATAATATGTGTTAAATGCAGGAAATTGGAGCAATGTTAATGGTTGATTACTGAAGAAACAAGGTCATTGGGGTGTCCTTCCAGTGAGATCTGGAGAAGAATCCTTTTCTAGAATTATAGGAAGTTGTTGCTTTCATTTCAGTTGGGGCTGAAGATTAAAGAATTTATTAGAAAAGAATTCGGTTATTTTTGACCCGAAGGGGGTATTCCACCTAAAATTCTTGTGTCTACTTTGTTCTTTTATTTACTATTATTACTGCATAAACATTAATAATAATTGAAGATCAACTAATTCTCTAAAAATATTTAAAAGTGCTTATTGCTAAGAAACATTGATTCAACCCCCCTCTCAGTATTTCCAGCAAAAGCTAACACTTCCTCTTAGCGAGGAAGGTGTTCTTTGTCTTCTCCACCCCACTACTATACCCATCAACCTGATGAATATCCCGAAGTCTGTAGATAGAACACATGATGTGTCGATGTCTAAAAATTTTGATACAACTAGCTGTTAATGTCCATCAACACTGCACATACTCTTATTCATCTAGTAACCTTGTGGTTAAACTACCCTGCATTTGAATTGTTGCTAACATTGCACTGTGCCTACTTGCACTATTGTCAACACTGCATTTGTTTCATATGATCTCATCTTGTTGTTGTTGTTGTTGAAACTACTACAACTAAGAACTGATCTATGGTTCCACTATGTCCTTGTATTGCCTCTGCAACTGTCTCTTGAGTCTCTTACTGTAACTAGTCTCTGCATTTTCTACTGAGTAATTGTTTGTGCTCATATGTCTCTACACCCCTTTAGTAACTTACTACAGCTAGTATTTACATTATCTCTAAAGATCTGACCGCACCTACTAACATTGGTCCTCCTGCCACTAAAAATTGTGGGCCTTTGTAGCAAAGGTAATGATCCATATGAAGAGTATGGTGCAGGTGTTGTTTCTCTTCGATGGACCCTGCCTAAACTAAAAATTTGAAATTATCATGTTTCTCCTCCATCTAGAGGTATATTTGTTATCAATCCAAACTCCTTCAACCTAGAGGTCAACTCACCTATCTCTACCGAAATTGTTGTCTGTTGTTCCTGCTTTTTTTCCTTCTTCTTCTTAGGACATTGAGCTTTGTAGTAACCAAACTCACCACCCCTAAAGAATTTGATCTTTGACATATCCTTCTTCTTATTCTCTCCTCCCTTTGAGCCTCTTCCAATACTGAGACCTTTCTTCGCTTTCCCTTTAGATGCAAGGACTACATTCTCCACATCTTTCTCAACCTTTGGCCCTTTGCTACTACTGCCAGTAGAACCTTAAAAAATATTGAGCCTTAGCTCCTCTTATGTGAAATCAAGCCATAAGAATTCCTAATCAGGCAATTTATCTCGTTAAGTGATTCCTTGAATGAATGTTTCCCACTCTTTGATAAACCCATTTAGTCTTATTTGCACAAATTCATTATCCTCTAGTTTCTCACTACTATTACTAGCTCATAAAATACATCTCAAATTAGGTGAGATAAGGAGTCACACCTTCACCCTTCAACATTTTTTTGGTCATCAACTTCTCCTTAAGAATTATTTTATGATTCTCTTCTCGATAATCATATAGCTTCACAATGGCATACCACATTTCCTTTGTTGTTTCCTTATTTGCAATATGTGGAACAATATGATCCCGAGCTCCATCTAATATCATCCTCTTAGACTTGGCCATTTATTTCTTGTAGGTTTCCTATTGTTGAGAATCCGTCAGTATGGAAATAACACTCTCCATAAACTCCTTCAGCCCATGCTCATCCAACAAGAAACTCATCCTAGCCTTCCATATGCCAAAGTTAGAGGCTCTGTCAATTCTATCCTAATATTTGAGACTTGTTATGGCCATCTCTGTGAAAAAACAAAATTAGGAAATAGACTGGAATTAAAATCTCTTTCCTATGACCATGCTTCTGCTACTCGCACTTCCTTAGGAAATGCACAACTTTTCTCTTGCATGCCTCTAGAATTCCTTCGTCCTCACACAAACTATAACACCTTAACTAGGAAAAGCACTCAACCATCTAGAAGTTCTTATCTAGAATCTGGCACATGATATTATGTTCCTGAAGCTCGCATTAGTTGTCTGGAAAAACTATAATGGCTTATTGCAACTTGAAATCTCGGATCTCCCCCTAAAAAATAGATATGGAAACCCTTTGAGAAATTATGGAAATTCCTCTTCAGTGTGATTTTCTCTTCCATTCAGCACTGATCTGCTAATCCAATGTAACTGCGCCCATATCTACTCAACGAATTAACTAATCTTCTCACCAGAACTCTCTATCTGAAAAATCGACACCTTGCAAATCTCTTCTCCTTAGGCTATTTGAAATTTTCCTCTAAAATGGATTTGGAAATTAAATTTCTTTCCCCTGCAATTTTCATTACTCGCTTGGTCTATGCAGATCTGAAGTCTGTGCTTTATATATCCCTTTTAAACTGCACCATCTATCGATATTTCGCCTCTGATCCTCTAATCTGATCAACAATGCTCTGATACCATGTGAAGTTTACTTGAATTGTAGTAACCATAATTTACTCTTCTAACTGGTTAGAAGTTTATTAATTTTATGATTAATATTGAATAAATCACATTTAAATTCTTTACAAATAAATTCTATGGAAGCTAAATAAAATTTTGGAACTGAGAAATAGATGTAAACACACAATAAAATTTACACAATAATATTTGGACAATAGTGCCCAGAAAAATCTCGAAGGCAAGCCGGTGTAGTAGATGAGGGTTTATTTTATTGTTTTGTAGTAGTAAAATCTAAGTACAATAATCTAGATGCTTCACTGGAAATTCTTGACAAATAATTTGGCCAAAAAAATAATGGAGAAACTATCTCCCTTCTACAACAGTTTAGCTTCCCATTAGCTTGCTCGTTCTCTCTCCTCAACAGCTCGACTTGCCTAGTACTTGCACTACCTAGCCCTTTTTGTTTGTACAACCTCTAAAAATACTCGAAAATTAGTTTTCTAGCCCTCTCTTGCCACTAGGAAAAATTGTACTACCTTTTGAAATGTATTTCCAGCCTTCGGCAGCTAATCCAACCTATTCCTAACAATTCATCCACCTAGACTAGCTAACTGACACCTCCTAAATGAATTTCTCTAAAGAATATTTCAACTTCTCTTATATTAACTCTCTAGCACTGGGAGATCCTTCGGAACTCTCTATTGTTTCTCCATCAATCATTGATGCTCTCCTTTTCAGGCTCAAACTCTTATTCTTGTTGAATCTCTACAAATGGATAGCTTGATCTACCAAGGAACTCACTCTCCCCATGTCTTACACATATATATCTCCATTGCATCGATTTTCTCTTATAATATCTCGTTGGATCACCAACAACCATGATTAAACCATTATCAACAACTAATATAATCTCAAACTCAATCCGTGTGATTTTCTAGATCTTTCTAGAATTAATTGAGTGGTCTCTAGGTGTTTTCTCCCGAAACCTTTTATGTGTTTTGGATATCTTGTGTTCCTTAGCCTCCCTGAGATAAGTTGAGACTAGAAAACTTGTCCAATGCTACCAAAAACTAATAAAAACCCCATCTATTACGCTCTCTCACTCCCATCCCAGTTTTTTTTGCTCTACTATGGAAGAAAATATGATAAAAAAGTAATGAAACCCCTTTTCTGTCGAGTGGTCTGGTTTCAACATAACTAGTATCCAACTAGGGGTCAAGTTTGACTTGATCAACTCTCAAATGGAGTTACAAACTTGACCCTTATAGAGGATTTTTGAAAGTACCGACATGGATATCCCCACATGCATGTGTAATAAGTGTTGACACGACATCAACTTATGACATGTTGTTAAACACAACAGATGAACTTCCAGAGGCATAACTTTTGCATATGAACTCTGATTGATGTAATTCTTATATCATTGAAAATCTTCCTAAGTGTATAAACATGAAATTTTTGCCCCCCAAAAAACATCATTTATAGCCTCAAAATGGCCCTCAAAGATTTTAGATCCCAATTATTCAAACTAGGTGCCATTGATAAAATTGTTCGCCCAAGTTGATTCCTCTAATTTTTTTCACTCTAAAAGAATCAATATAAATGATAATTATATGATAATGCAATGTGGATGAATCATAATCCTTGGTACATAATTCTAGTGAGAACAAACGAACTCCTTCATATATTGGTCAATAATTCTACCTAATGATTACAAATTTAGCCCATGCATTAATTAAAAGTTGCAAATGATATACTTGATGCATCTTGGGATTAGGATGAACAATAGAAAAAGAAAGCTTACTAGGCATTCTCAAAATATTTGATAGACAAAACATCATGAGATGGATGTAAATGTTGTTAGAAACCACAAGAATAAAGTAAAAGAGTGAAAAATAAAGATGCATAGTACCACAAAAAAGTTGATATGACTAATCTGGAAAATAAATAGATAAAGATTTGATGTGAAAAATTGATAAATAATTGTAATGGCAATTTATATTGTATTATGTGATGTCTGCATGGGGTAGCTCAAGTGGCAGTGGCCGTGGAAATGAAGTCTCACTGAACCAGAAGTCTTGGGTTCAAATCTTGGGCTACCTTTCCCCTGTAGTGGGGTATGTAATGGACATGTAAATCGGAGGGTCCTACCAAAAGCTTACAAAAAAAAAATTATATTGTATTATGTTAAAAACTATCATTTTCTAGAGTGTGTATATTCCTAATAAATTTAAAATATTTAATAAAGAAAATGACTTATTATAACTTTTGAAAAATAAATAATTTTAATAAAAACATAAATATTTAATATTTTAAAAATTTAATTGAAGAAACTTACCATTTATATTTTTAATATTTATTACAATAACCAGAATATCATAATTGTATATTAAATATAATCAAGTAACCATTAAATATTTTTTAATGTAAAAAAATAATTTAATAGCCAATACCAATATCATAAATCATTATTAATAACCTATAGAAACATGCCATAACCATTGAATAAAGGTAAGTGTCGATTGACAAGTAGACACCTTTAAAGATACATATTAATTATGTAAATGAGAAAAAAGAAAAATGACTTCATTGACTCAAGCTCCTTCAAACTCTATTGTTCTCTCTTCAATTAGCTATATATTTACAGTTAATATTGTTATTTATTTTCAATTTGTCTCCAACAAAGAGACAATTATAAAGAGAATAAAATAAAATAGGTAATATATATATATATATGGTTAGTTAAATTAACGGTGTTTATATAATAGTTTTAATGAATATTCGTTTAGAACCTTGATTTATATTGAATTGCGAGACTTTAAAAAATAAAATAAATTTAATAAGTGAACACTTTATTCATAATTATATAGGAATAGTTTACTAATGAACATTTAAGATGATATATATATCATATAATATTTATAATTAGTTTAAGTGGTATCTAATGGTTTAATCAAAATAAAATAATATATACTAATATATGAGTATATATTATATAACTAATATATTACGGTATAATTATATATATATATATTATATATATATATATATATCTATAATATTAATAAATAATATATATAATTGATGATGGTCAATGTTAATCAAGCTCATAAGCCATTGTAGATGTCTGAAATCAAACTCTCATATAACTAATACCATTTATTATACTTAAACACAAATAAAACGCTGAATAGTTGGGACCCCTTTTAAGAAATAATTCTTGGCCATAAGTTATTAGGGCACCATTAAAAATTTGATTCATCTTCACTACACAAATTACTTTTCTAGCATTAAAAAATTGCATAATGTCAAGGTGAATGGAATAATTATGGAATTCCAACAAAAAGGGGCCACCAGTGCCCGTGTTGGGCTGAGTAGGAGGAGGATGTCTGTAATGACCATTGTTAGCGTTCGATGCCGCATTCGGGGGTTTCAGAATCTTCTGATGCAGTTGGAAGGTTGGCATGGTTCTCTTCTTATCATAAGCGGATCTCTTATCCTTGTCAGAGAGCACGCCCCACGCTTCGCCTATGAGCTTGAAAGCACCTTCAGCACCCACAGACTTGTTTTTATCTGGATGGAGCATTAGGGCCAACTTTCTGTACTGCTTCTTGATAAGCGCCTCGTCGGCAACCCACTCAACCTGCAAAATCCCATATCAATCAGTATGCCCATTGATTTTCTTCTCGGCTGCCATGTGGACGTCGAGAACGGCCATCATCTGGGGAAGACCTTCCAGCGTAGGATAGAGCTGCTGGGCCTTCACAGCGAATTTATTAGCCCCGCTCAAGTCCTGTGCCATAAATTTCTTCTCCGCGGTCTCTTTGGCCCTACACGCTTCATCTTTGTTGTACTCCATCCTGCCCAACTCTAAACCTTACTGTTCCAACCCAAAGCTCACAGAACCAAAGAACACACACAGATACCACACTTTGCCGCCCTCTGGAGCTGCGGGTCATCCATCCTCAAATGCTGATGCCTTCATTTCAGCTCCTTTGAACCCTTCCAAGACCGTTATGTCCAAAACCCTCCAATGTAGACCAAATCCAGCTGAAGAGCAACACCCCAAAGACAACAAAAATGAAAGGGGGGGGCGTGTGGTCTGAAACGGAGAGCCGAGGGAAGGGAATATTTGAAAGCTAGCACGCCCCACTTCACCCTATTAGCCTACGAAAACCCTCGCGCTCCGTCTTCAAACCATGATTCTACACTGTACGGAGGAAGACAAATTTTTGAGTAAAGCGTGTCCAAGATGCAGATGGGAAAAGTATAGGTGTATATATAAAAGAAGAGCAAGTAAAAGATGAGCATGCAATACAGAGATTCACTAACTCAATCACAGATATTTGGCCCCAAAAATTCCCCGCCACGACCTTCTCCTGTCCATTTTGTAAAATGCAGTACGAGTAGCCAAGACTTTATGTCAATCATCACTTCCTTAGATAGAACACCAAAATGATACCGCTCACAAACAGATCACAGATCAATACACCACCAGTATTTTAACGTGGTTAAAACCCTCAAAGAGGGAAACAGTCCACGGGCTGAAAATTTACATAAACTTCTCTACCTACAAATGATCCTCCATGTGCTTTAAATAGAATTCATGGACCAATCGGGTGTCAAGCCACGGATCAAGTGTCGTTAATATCGAAGAGAGAATGAACCGTCAGATCACTACATATCGTGACCATCCGATTCTAAGTTACAAAATGTACAACAGTAAAGAAACACACTTTACCTAACTCTATACCTAACTCTATATTAGACCAAATTAAACTTAACTATTTCCTATGTGTCGGAATATCCTAACATTTTACATCCCAATTCTTCAAACTAGGTGCCATTGATAAAATTGTTCCTCCGAGTTAATTCCTCTAATTTTTTTCACTATAAAAAAATCAATATAAATAATAAATTATATGATAATGCAATGTGGATCAATCATAATCCCTCGTACATAATTTTAGTGAGAACAAACGAACTCCTTCATATATTGGTCAATAATTCTACCTAATGATTAGAAATTTAGCCCATGCATTAACTAAAAGTTGCAAATGATATGATTGAGGATCTTGGGATTAGGATGAACAATAGAAAAACAAAGTTTACGAGGCAATGTTCTCAAAAGATTTGATAGACAAAACATCATGAGATGGCTGTAAATGTTGTTAGAAACCACAAGAATAAAGTAAAAGAGTGAAAAATAAAGATGCATAGTACCACAAAAAAATTGATATGGCTAATCTAGAAAATAAATAGATAAAAATTTGATGTGAAAATTTGATAAATAATTGTAATGGCAATTTATATTGTATTATGTTAAAAACTATCATTTTCTAAAATAAGTGTGTATGTTTCTAAAAAATTTAAAAATTTTATTAATAAATTATTAATAATTTTTATAAAAAAAAATTATAATGAAAATAAACATTTAATATTTTAAAATATTATTAAAAACTTTACATTTAAACTTTTTTTTAATATTTATTACAATAACCAGAATGTCATAATTATATATTAAATATAATCAAATAACCATTAAATATGTAAAAATAATAATTTAATAGCCAATACCAATATCATAAATCATTATTAATAACCTATAGAAACATGCAATAACCATTGAATAAAGGTAAGTGTCGATTGACAAGTAGACACCTTTAAAGATATTAATTATGTAAATGAGAAAAAAAGATAAATGACTTCATTGACTCAAGCTCCTTCAAACTCTATTGTTCTCTCTTCAATTAGCTATGTATTTACAGTTAATCTCAGTTTCTCTCCCACAAAGAGACAATTAGAGACAATTATAAAGAGAATAAAATAAAATAGCTAATATATATATATAGACGGTGTTTATATATAAGTTTTAATGAAGATATTGTAAAGAACTATTTTACTGAATTAGACTCAAAAATAAATAAATTTTAATGAATACTTTATTCAAAATTATATAAGAATATTGTATTAATAACATTTAGATTGATAAGTACATCAATAATGTTATAAAATTCTGTTATAAGTGTATAAATGAATAGATAATGTTAATCAAAATAAAACAAAAATAAATAAATAATATATAATATTAATAAATAATACATATAGTTGATGATGGTCAATGTTAATCAAGCTCATAAGCCAATGTCTGAAATCAAACTCTCTTATAACTAATACTATTTATTATACTCAAACACAAATAAAAAGCTGAATAGTTGGGACCCCTCTTAAGAAATAATTATTGGCCATAAGTTATTAGGGTACCATTAAAAGTTTGATTCATCTTCACTACACAAATTACTTGTTCTAGCATTAAAAAATTGCATCAATGTCAAGGTGAATGGAATAATTATGTAATTCCAAAACAAAAAGGTTTGAAACAACATTTGTTATGTTCATGTACATGTTACATATCATTGTGTGATGATGAGAAGTAGTTAATGGCATAAGGTCTTTCCTTTTTATATCAAAGACCTCTTGATTAATGTTATAGTTTTATTTATCATTATATATATATGGTTGTTTGGGTGCCACCCTACTGAACATACATGTGTATTTGCAAAAATTAGTTATGAGTAAATTAAAAGAAAATATGATAAGTTCAGGAAATATATTTGTGCAAATTTAGTTGAAACATATGATAATGCCATTGCAATCTTCAATATCTCATACATATAATGTTATCCTCATATGACCCCTTATATAAAGTTTTAACATCAAGCCTCCACCGATTAGGTTGCAATTGTGAATGTTGGAATCACACTAGAAAAATTAATATGGCATGATTTGAGGTTGGTTGTAATGCAATTATGTCAGGGTGATTCAATATGGTTAATATCGGTGAATATTTGGTGCATTTTTCAACTTCACCTCAGCAATTGTGTTTGTGTTGTGACAAATTCACTAGATAATTTTGCCTACATGGCGTATTGTTATTGGTCTAGCCCTCAGTCAACTTTGTTGACTCATTTTCTGGGTAATGTGTGTACATCAAGGTTTCCATGTCAATTCTCATTCATTTGTTTGTGAACCTTGCATGGAACCAAACATCGGTCCTATTAACATGCTAGCTTTCTCATTACTCCCACATTTACTGCCACGACCTCAAGTCATGCACCTTGCTCTTGGATATTCCAAATTCTTTGAGGGTTTTCATTTGTTTCCTAATTTAAATAGGCTTTACTCTGCAAACGATTTTTAATAGAAGGCTAGTTCCTCTCTCATTTGGGAACTATAAATGGGAACTTGGTGTGACTTTTGAAGCTCTGGTGTCATACATAATATTTTTCTCGTCAAGTATGCCTACACTAAATTATTTTGTTAACAATATCAAATAATGCCTGAGTTCTTCCTACCTCTTCCTGTCTCTCGTTGTTTTCTTTCTTGGTGTTGATATTTATGTTCTCAGTTTGATGCAAAGTGTAATTCTAATTAAGAGAATGTGAAATCTCTTCTTAAAAATAAAAACTTATCTTGTGACCACATGAAGTCAACCACCCTGCGTACAAGAGGCATGAATCCCTTGAGGATTGACCCTTAGGCAAACAATGCTAAGCATAGTAATTTTGTTCTCTATAGACAACTTTTGGAAAGACTATTGATTCAACATGTTTTGACCAATTATAAACATGTCATTAAGCCTATTAATAAAATAAAATTATATGTTTTAAAATTTTTGGCCTCTTACTTTTGTTTTAATAATGATTATAGTGAGTTTTATATTATAATGGTTAATTAGCTAACCCTCCTACAAAATAGAATTGTTTTGTGTTTCCAAGGGATCTGTATACAAACACATTGTGTCTCTTTCCATTTATTGAACTATATTAGTCACGATTGAATGCATGACTATTAACAAAAATATCGACGCTTTTTTTCCTTTCCCCTTTTAGTTTGTGTTCTTAGTTTGGTGTTTTAAAACCCAAATTGCTTGCTATTTGTTAATATTTTGTAATGAAAATTGCCACGTGTTATATATGTTTGTTGTGTTTTAATTTACATAATTATGCATTGGACTTGTTATGTGTTATGGTTATCAATTTAATTGGAAATAAAATAAATGGTCCATATTACTAATTAGTTCATGTTTTGAAGAAAAGAAGAGGTCTAATGGAATGGATAATAAAGGGTCCCACTTATCATAGTCAAACTTTTAATTAAAAAAATTCTAAACTACCTTTAGAAGTATCTCCTCTTGATTCTATTCATATTAATTAGATATGAAAGTAATATGATATTTTAAAATTGAAAACTACTAATATGTTATGCAACCAGCTCACAAAGTAGAAGAAAATAGATGAATGCCTTCAAAATCAGCCTCTTCGAGGGGACAACCTCCTTTACATTATGCAAATGAACAATTCTTGCATGATACAAATGACTAAACCTCCTTTCCATATATAAGAGTCTAAGGGGTCAAAATATAATCAGAGCTGACATAACAATAATAACATAAGGGCACAAAAATAACAATAGTGGGTTTCTATTTGGCACACTAATAATAATATGGGGACAATAGGGACACAATAACAATAAGGGATACAATGACAATAGTAATGGGGGAATCACTAGTATTATAGGGACCTAACATGCCCCTCTCCTTCAAAAAAGTGTTGTCCTCAACGCTTGAGTAGTTCTGGATGCTTCTGTATAAAATTCTCATCCTCCCATGTGGAATCTTCAACAAATAAGTTCTTCCACTTGATGAGATACTTTGAAATTGATCTATTTTTTAGTTGTCAAGTTCTTATTTCTATGACTGCTTAAGGTTCCAATATGATTTTTCCTTCCTCGTCAAGTTCTAGAAATATTGTTTGAACTAGGAGCTTGTCACCTATAACCTTCTTTAAACAAGAAACATGGAAAACTAAGTGCACTCGGGAAGCTGAAGGAATCTCCAATTTGTATGCCATAGTACCAATATTTTTGCAACACCTTGTGCAGACCATAATAATTTGGTGATAATTTATTATCCTTCATAACTTGCTTGAGGGACATTTGTTTATATGTTTGTAGCCATAGGAATACCCAGACACCTACATCAAAACTTATTTCGCTGCAATGTCAATTTGCCTGTTGTTTCATTCTATTATGCACCAACATGAGGTTATCCTTTAAGAGTTGGAGAACTTGTTGTTGATGCTCAATGTGATGTTCCATTGCTTGAACCTTAGACTTTTCTCTTAAATATGATGTGATGGATGGTGGATGATATCTATAAAGTGCCATAAATGGGGTCATTTTTGCTGCAATATGGAAGGAATTGTTATACCACCATTTAGCTAGAGGAAACCATTTGAGCCATTGTGTTTGTTTATGAGAAACAAAGCAACGAAGATATCCTTCCAAGCATTTGTTTACTATCTCAGTTTTCCCATCAGATTGAGGATAATAAGACAAGCTATGCTCTAATTGAGTACAGAGACAAGAAAATAGTTCTGCCCAAAAATTTCTAGTGAAAATGGGATCTTTGTCACTTACAATAATCTTTAGGTTTCCATGTAGCTTTTGAATTGTTTCCATAAATGCAGTCAAAACTTTACTGGCTTTAAATGGATGCGATAATGCACAAAAGTGTGCATACTTGGTAAGTCTAACAACTACCACCATGATGACACTCTTTCCTTCGGACTTGGGTAAACCTATGATAAAATCCTTTGAAACCTCCTCCCAATGTTGGTTTGGAATGGATAAAGGTTGTAATAGACCTGGGGTCTTAATTTTTTCAACTTTATTTTGTTGGCAAACCAAACATTCGACCACAAACTTTTGAATGTCTAATTTAATGCCATCCCCAAAAAATTCCTTCTTAACCCTGTGGTAATTTTTTAAAAATCTTGAGTGCCCTCCTAAGGTAGAAGTGTGCAATTCCATAAGAATCTTTTATTTGAGTTGGGAATTATTACATACGTATAAGTGACCTTTGTACCATAACGAAGCATTTTTCCAGCTAAATGTATCAGATGTACTAGGATCTTGTTGTAACTTTTGAATGAGTGCCCACACTTCTTCATCATTCTTCCATTCATCCCTTGCTTCATTTATCCAATCTAGTTGGATAATAGAAATGGCGCAAAGAAAGCTTCCACATCCTCATCCTTTCTTAAGAGTGCATCTCCCACAACATTTTTCTTTCCTTTTTTGTAGATGATTTAAAAGTCATATTCCAACATCTTTGTGACCCATTTCTTTTGCTCTACAAAGGATAATATTTGTTCTAAAAAGTATTTAAGACTATCATGATCCATTTTTACCTTGAAGTGTCTTACCATTAGGTAGGTTTGTCATTTCTTAAGTGCATGTAGTATTGCCAACATTTCCTTCTCATAAATAGCTTTGTGTAAATACTTTCCTTTGA
>APFE031285117.1:0-13311 GCA_000404065.3 Pinus taeda
CATATACACAAATATGCAGCGGAAATAATACTTCATTTCATTAATGGAAAATACTAAAATATGCTTACAATCAGAAATGGAAATAAACTAGCTACGGCGATGGCAGCTTATCTCTGAGAAGAGATGTGATGGCTACATGCCTCTGAACTGTGCTACAATGAGGCTCGAAGGCCTATTTATTGTTTGAGACACAATGAAAAACCCTTCACATTCCAAAACCTAACCCTAGGAGATGAAACGCCAAACTGTGGGCCCCGTTTGGGGGTAAGTTGGTACATCAACTTCCCGGGGTCGTAACTTTAGCATATGATCTCCGTTTGACGCGTACAATAGCTCATTAAAAAGATCTATTCGAGCACTATCATTGTTGGAATGAGCAACATTGGTCCATAACATGGACCCATGTTGCCCCGGGATTCCCCAAAAAACGTCGTTTATGGCCTCAAAACGGCTCCGGAAGTTCAGGACCCGAAAAACTGCTAAAAATAGTAAGTTGTGCTACAATTAAGGAAACTGAAAATGCTGAGAAAGACAATGGTGGGGGTCCAGGTGGACTTGGCAGGTGGCCACCAATATCCACCTGGATCAATCCCTTCATCGAATTGTTGAGTCAGGTGAGGTGGAACTAACAATACCAATAACATCAACATTGCTATTCGTACTTGTAGGCGTGATTTCGTTGATGGTTTTGAAATGGAAGCATTGATAAGGATCATCTTGTGAACATGGCTTGATAGTATATGCAGTAAACAAAAAAATCCCCATTTGTTCTTTAGGTGGTTGTAGTTTGGGTTTTTTTCTTTCACTGTGCCATTCAGAACAATGTATAGTTGTCCAACTTGGATTAGATTATAAAAGGATTCAACCAATTCAGTGAATGCATAAAGGTGGATCTCATCTCTATCTCGATCAATAAGGTCAAAGCCAAAGGCTTTTCTTGAGCCGCGCATTTCGTTGTAAGTCCTTAAAGTTGTCTTTGTTGTTGCTCTACTCTGTATCAATGAATATCTCTAGTAGGCGTTGAGCACCTTGAACGAGATAATTGTAGGTGTGCACATATTCATTGGAGTTATTGTAGAGGGAAAAATTTATTGTGATGATGAAGAGCTAGCTTGGGATGTACTTGCCTTTGCATGTAGTAGTGTTGATGGGTCTTTAGTCAGTGTTGATTTACGTCTCACAACCTCAAGGTCAAGAACTTTTATGGACCTTGTGCAAATGGAAGAAGAAGAAGCTAATGCTGAATTCATTAGTTTTTTTTTGGGTAATGCAGGAAAAGAGATAGAAATACGATGGAAATTGTAGAAAAATTTTGGGCATTATGAAAAGTGTTGAAAGACCATGCAAGCTACTTTTTTAAGCATAACAATTGATCCAACTCGGATGCCTTCAGACACAACTTGTCCATTATATGCATGTGGTAGTAGAGTTTGGTGTTGATGCGTTCAATTAGAGAGAGTAATGCGGAAGTGTGAGGATGTATTTCTTAGAGGTAACAAAGTCTATGCCAATTATTTGGAGTAGTGGTTGAATATCCGTAGAGAGATTCAACAACATAGAAATGACATTCTAAGCCAAGGCCAGATCCATTATTTTAGCATGATATAATCTTTGTTTGTGAAGATGAGCCAATAATTCTATTTAATGCAGTGGAAGAGATATTAAAACTTAGAACTATAAGTTATACAAGGGAAGCATGAATTATAATTGAAAATCAAAATTTCTAGAATTGAAAATTAGAGTTCCTTCAACAAGGACATCAAGAATATGTTTTTGCGGAGGATTTTACTATCGAAGTCTCACCTATTTCACAAACTACTACCTTCACTGATCTTGGAAGCAATGTTAGATTCTCTGTATTATTTTTCCAGACCAAAGCCTGGATTGGGAAAAGGGCTTAGTTTACTATGAAAATTTGAAACTCGTTGCCATGACATTTGATCAATGCAAAACAATTTTGGAGACCACATATATCTAAATACATATTTATGTAAGTATTGTTATCCATTTCAAAAATTGTATGATTTTCTCTTTCCTTAATGTAGAATTCATTAGAATTTTTTTGGGTAATGCAGGAAGAGAAAAAAGAGACAAAAATATGAAGGAAATTGCACACAAATTTTGGGCCTTACGAAGAGTGTTGAAAGACCATGCAAAATACTATTTTAATCATAACAATTGGGTCGATTTGGATGTCTCCGGACACAACTTGTCGAGTATATGTAGGTGGTAGCACAGTTTCGTGTTGATGTGTTCCATCGGAGAGAGTAGTGTGTTAGCATTATTAGTCAAGACTAGGTATATTATTTCAGCAAGATACAACCTTTGTTTGTGAAGATAAGCCTGTAATTCTATTTGATGCATTGGAAGAGATATTAAAACATAGAACTATAAGTTATACAAGGGAAGCATGAATTAGAATTACAAATTTAAATTTCTAAAATTGAAAATTATAATTCCTTCAGTAGGAGATCATTGTATATTAATTCCCGTGTTTGCATGCGTAGGTTTATTTTGTCTAGCAATGGGATACCTTTAATGTTTACATATAAATTGAATGTTCTAAAATCTATTCCAAAAGAAAACTAAATCTTCCCAGGAATAATAGCAGTTCTATTAGTGCTCATGAGTTTTGTATGATAATATTTTATGATTCTTCTCTCACTTAAAAAAAATGGAAAGTGGGGAAAATTGGTTTTTTATAAAAAAATATCTCTTGCGGGAAAAATTCAAAATAGTCATGATAATGGGAGACCTGTGAGGAATTGAAATGTCTTGCCATTGTTTCTAGAATGCACATCAAAGAATTGAGGCTAACATGGATGATGAAAAGATAACACTATCCATATCCATATTGTGGGAGCTACCAAGAATTCAAAACCTAATTCTCTCACTTTCATATTTTCCAAAGCTCACTACAAAAATGGTAAAATAGAAAGATCGAATGGTTTGTTGTAAAAGTTTGTTGTTATGGTTTATGAAATTGGATTTGCGACAAACTCAACTACTCTTTAGGCATTGATTGAGAAGGGTAGATTCATAACCAGAGACCATCCACAAGTTAAAGGTTCATCGGGTTGTAGCGACAAGTTGGGGCGATATTATATGGAACAATACTTGGGGAGAATTTGTAAGATTAGGTTGCAGAACAATTGGAGGATTAATTAAATCATTTTTTATTTCCCAAGTTAAGTCTTCATTTGAGTTCTCTACGTCAACTATACTCCTTACATGAGCCATTATCTCAACACAATTATCTCGTACAGGAGCTTCTAAGAAGAAGTTGCACAATGAGCCATGGCTATTGTTGAGGCCATAATGAAAAAATTGATACGAAGAAATGATACCTCTTGTGGGTACAAATACTATTAACGGTCTACAACGCACATGTCCAAGATCAATGAAATACCGATTGTGTGAATTGCATGAAACTTCTGCAAAGGAGAGCCCCAGGAAGCGGTTTAGCCAAAACTGCTCACCTACAGAACAATTGGTGACATTTGTCCCGGGGACACCCTCCTCAATTTTCCTAAACCACTATGAGTGCCCTTGGTAACGATATCTTGTTCTTCAAAATCACAGGTGGATTATAGGTGAATAATGAGAGTAGGGCCCGACATTTTAATATGTATCTTTAATTTAAATGCTCGACATATACATGTTTATATTGTAAATTAGAAAAGGGCTTGAGTCTTGCTTTCAAAAGGGGGGGTGTGTTTAATATTATATATAGTATATATATAATATTAAGGTAACATTTTTATCATTTAATTATTACAAAAGCCTTTAAAAGAAATTGTTACAAATTGTTTCATGACATTAGTTTGTAATTAACGAGAAGAATTATTCAATTAAGTCTAAGGGATGGGAATAAAAACGGGGTAGAATTATTTTGAAGGGGTTCATAATCTTGGAGTACTTGGGTCATGGTTATTTTTGTAATGAAGAAAACCCTCTAAAATTGAAGAATATAAGACCATTTTAATTCCATTTTTTGGGTAATTGCAGAAATGTTTCTTTGTTTTAGTTTAATTTACTTCACTGATGTTTTCCTCTGTCAACATTAGTGTAATGAAGTTGTTGGATTCCTTTTATTAGCAAATTTACTAATATCATGTCCTCAATAGAGAGTACCTTCAAATTTTACTTAGATAAGCCTTAAAGGGCGCTCCACCATGCTAGAAATTCACCCATGATTATTTCCCTTTTCATTGTTCATTCTACAGAGCCTAAGCCCAAATTATTAATTGCCTGAGCCATAAAGTTGTCCCGTTTTCTTTCTTCCAACCTTCTTTCTAATATAAACCCTAAAATCCTCATTTATCTTGGCTAATTTAGTTCTAAAGATAGATTCAGAATTAGATTTTTTGTTGCAAATCATCATGGCCTATCCCTCCTGCCACAAATTTTAAAACTTTTCATCAATCTTTAGATGTCCAGACACTGAATCACTGCAGCCAAGAATTATCTTCAGGGAAACAACAATGATGATGGAGAAAGAATAATTTTGCAGGGAAATAAGAATCCTATATCAGTGAGGATGGTTATAGCTATGCAAGTAAAGCGTAGCCATAGGAAAGGATGCTTATTATTTGGAGTGCATATTTCTAGTGACAAAGGGAAGAATGTTAAGGATGAGGAAGTCCTGAAGAGGTATCCTTATTTGCAGCAGTTTAAGGATGTGTTTCTTGTAGAGATTCTAGAGTTACGGCCTCATAGGGAAGTGGACTTCTTTATTGAGTTATGTTTATAGTTTTGGACCCACCAACATTCAAGGGGATCTCCTCGGTAAGAAGTCCCAACTAGACCTCAGACCATTTGGAGTAGGAGTCCCAACAATGGGTGGTAATGTATTGCCTTTACCATGGTAGTGTGCAGAGATAAGTATAATGACTTTGTTAGAAGCAAGTGTGTGACCTTGCAGCGAGTCAAGTGAGATGCTTGGGGGTTTTAATACACGGAGGGAAAAATAAAGTGTGTCCCTTCGAAGCATGTAATAGTATGCAACCTGAAAGGAACACATCAGTTGAATGACATCACAAGCTCGAAGCATAGTAGTCCACAAACCAAAGGGATAGGTCAATCCAACAACATGTCTTCAACAAGATTCATACAATTGCATACAAGATCGTTCATAAGCAAATGTGTAAGTTAAACAACATAAATTGCTAAAGTAACCAGAACAGTCAAACTACAATAACAACAGATCCATGAAAACACGATGGCTCAGTTATATTATTAAGTGAAAGTTCCATCCATACATACACCATTGACAACTATTAGCCCCAATAATGGAACATTATAGTCAACACCACCTGCTCCTCCAAAGAAGTGTATTCTTTCTATGTTGTGGATATGCCAAGGCTAGTCACAATACTCCCAAGCCTTCTCTAAGCCTAACCATAGCCAAAAGCTTGTACTATGAGTTATGAGGTTCTATATATTACAAAGGGTGGGGTGACCCTTGACATTCCCCTTTGACTCTTTGACTACCCTCATGACTCTTCAACTCCTTTACAAATAACTCTTTACATTACATAGTGATTGTTCACATTCCACTAATGACACTTGGAATTTCACTTACAATATATTTACAAATAATATACAATTTCCACATATACCCATGTGGGACAAAATAAGCTTGAGTTAGCCTAACAAGACAAACATGATCACTCCAAAGCTTGGGGAAAGACCAACTCGGCAACATCCTCTAGATGGTCTTCAGTGACGAATTGATACTAGCTTGGTACTGCTATGGTGTCCCCGTATTGTTTGGTGATGTATTTCTGGAAATGGACTCTTGCTTCCATGGCTTTTGGGTATATGGTTCTGGAACCTTTGTCCAACTCATCTTGAAGTATGCGCAGCATTGTCTTGAGTGTGGCTGGACCACCAATGTACCTCTGCATGTTTTTTGCACTCAATTACAAGTCATTGTTGGTGGCCTCTCGCATCAACTGCTCCATGTACTTGTCGACCTCCAGCCGGACTTGGTTATTCTCAATGGCTTCGGTGAGGGAATTGATTGAAGGGATCCTATGTGTCCTCACGGTGACACCCAAACTCTTGAACAACCATGCATAGGAAGCCTCAATGCTACTGATGAGCAAAGGAAGCTACTCATAGTTCCATATGAACATCCAGATATGTGCTTTGTCTAGCTCTGCCCACGACTTCATTATATTTTACAAGTAAAGTAGGGCTCCCTTGTATTTTATTGTCCATTCTTGTACATTTGCAATAACAACATGTATGTCTTTGAGAGTTTGGGAAATCTTCATGCACCACTGCTGAAAACCATATAGATGGACAACTTCCTTATGCATGGTGACAAATTTGTCATAAAGTTTCTGCATGGTGGTCTCTAGAGTCGATACTTCAACAAGTATCGCTTTTCTCATCTCTACCATAGCGGATCCTGCGGATTGTTTTTCCCTCTACCTAGCCTCTTGCAAGTCCTTTGCCATCTGATCATTCTCTGCAATCAAGAAATCGACACTCGAGCTTGTGGTTTCTGCATAAGCCTTAGGGGAATTGACCATGGCAGCTGGATGGTTTCTAACATCTGACACAATCACCCTATCTTCCATATGTGCAGGTGAAGCATGATCCTTCGGGAGATGATTTCTCCCTGCCTATACAATCCTCTATTGTGACTCATCAAATGACATATTGTATACATCCGTTACCGGATCATCATCATGGAGAACAACCTCTCCTTACTCACTCGGTATTGGTTCTGATTCTAGAGGTGGTGGAGATCGAGGGGAGACCTTGGATGTTCTAGGCATGAGGTCGTTATCTTGGTCATGTGGCTCCTGTTCCAACTCCATGTTCGTTTCTTCAACCATTTTCTCAATCTACTGAGCAAGTTCCCAAACCTACGCCTGCTCACCCTCTTCTTCATCTGCTGGTTGTTCTGACTCCTTAACCTGCATAGGTGTAGTTTGTTCTGTCATCATGCCTTGCCCTTCTTCTTATTATTTTTTCTTCTTCTCTTCCCTCTCTCTCCTTCTTAGCTCTTGCTCTTCTTTCAAATTCTTCTTTGTTTCTTGCAACTTCCTTTCTGCATCCTCTAACCTTTGCTTCTCTCTCTTCCTCTGTTCTACTCTCTTTATGTGTTGTTTCCTCTGTGCCTCTATTGCCAAAGTTGCTTTCTCAATGAGAGAATCTTCTCTGAACTTGTAGCTTTACTCAGCCTTTGGGTTCTTGGCAATCTTCCTCTTGCCTTTGTCATGTGTCGATTTGCTGCTCACTACTACTATTGTTGTTGCTTCTTGCAGTGATGCTGCCTGCAGAGCAACTTTCCATTCTATAACCATGATAGTACCTTCAAGGATCTTCCTCTTCCCAATGAAATGTCTCATGGATCCATGGATAATACACCTTTGCACAATGGTTCTTGCATATGTAGTGGGGTTCATACCTATTGTAGCCCTTAGTGTTGAACTCAAACTTTTCTAAGTCCTTGGCCTTGACATCCACATCCTTTAAGGTCCTGATCTTATACAATCCAATCCACAAAGGAAGAGTAGGCCATGGTGCCTTATTCCTCCTATGCAGGCCTATTGATAACCCTATGGAGATGTGATATGCAACCTCTTGCATGAAAAACTTATCCGTGGCAAACCTTGGTAGCACATGCGGAGGCTTCTCTCCGCCAAACATCCTAATGAAGGTGCCACCGGGTGAGGCATACCAGTTTGCAATGTCAAGTAATGCTTGCATCGCTTCTTGGGACATGCAAGGTGCATCCTCAAAGATCAACTTGTAAAATAAGATGATGAAATGGTAAGATAGCCTCTCCATGAATCCTTGGTAGCTACACTTAGAAAGCAACTTGTAATAAATGTTCACAACATTCTCTGATGGTGTCCATGTCCAACCCATGCCAAGAAATTGATGCTGGGCACAGATCACAACAAGTAGGTACGCGAACATATAGAATCTTGCTTTCTCATCCTTAGATGGATTCTGGGCATTACACATGCACTTTCAACTCAAGAGATAACATATCCGACCAGTTGAATGGCCTTCCTTTACTTGCCAATTGGTCTAACAAAACCACCCAATTTTGCAGAAAGGTCTTTGTGCTCTCTTGACCATACAAGCGACATGAAAAGATGATAAAGATTTGGTAGGCCTTTCTGAGTGACTTAGTCATGTAGACATGATTGGGTGTCGACCTGAACTTCGATGACTCTTTCACCCAACACCATCATGATGTCTCTAGTGTTCACATTGTTGTTGGGGGTATATAAAAGTGCATCCATGTGATTCACTAGCTGTGGTAAGTGATACATCTGATGATAGTTTTTAGTCCTAAAGGTATCAAGCTGTGTTCCACTGGCACTGCTCAATGTCATGGTCTCGAGATTGGTATGTGAGACAATCCAGTAAATGATGTCTACACATGGGAAGATGGGGTACCTGCATGCAACCTTATAAAAGTGATCCGTAAACTGCCATTGATATTCCACTGGATAGTTCGTCACAATAGATCTGATAATATTATATTAAAAATATGAGACTCTACACTATTATAGTTTCATTTAATTTCTAGATCTGTAAAATTAACTATAATTAGTGCATTCATGTAAAAGTAAATCAAGTATAAAAGTAGAGAATGAAAAAATTAGCTCACACACACATAATACACAAGATATGCTCTCTGGGAAACCCTTTTGGGAGAAAACCCAGTTGGAAGATGAGGCTGCTTCGCTCTCTTTCTCTATCTGGAAATATGGCTACAGATACAAAGAAGTAATGTTTATGGCCCGTGGGTTGCTATAGTGCACAAATCCTCTTTGTGTGCTCTACCTCCTATCTCTCCTGGCGAACTTTTCTCAACCGTGGAACAAAATTCTCTCAAAAGAATGGAATGCCTCTTCCTCCTAGTGGCCCGGTTATAACACAACCTAATAGCATACTAATGGTTAAGTTTGACTACATCAACTCTTAACTAGAGTTAAAAAATAGATTCTTCTAGAGTCTTTTACATCACAAAAACGTGACTATCCCCTTTTCCATGAATAATGGGGGCTGACGCCGCATCCTCTCGAACTATAGTTGTGAAAACAGGAAGGTCAACTTCTCAGTGGCATAAATTTTGCATATGGACCCCGAATAACGTGACTCTTGTGTCATTAGAACGATTTTTGTGTGTAGAATAGCAAAAAAAATGTTGCTTTTAAGTGGCAAAGTTTTACCCCCAAAAATGGTCGTTTGATGCCTCAAAATTCTCCCAGAAGGTTTCATACCTTGTTTTGCCAAACTGGGTCCCGCCAATAATGCTAGAACTGGAGCTTCATTGATCTTCTTCTTTAACTCATCGAAAGCCTTTTGTTGCCATTTTCCCCATTGGAAACTCTTTCCACTTGTTGTTATGGCGTGGAGTGGTGCCGCTATAGCTGAAACCGAGGCTATGAATTTCCTCAAGTACTGCGATACTCCAATGAAACTCTTAACCTCAATAACATTAGTAGGCACCGACCATTTCATGATGGCCTTCATCTTGGAAGGATCTATCTTTAATTCTCCTTCATTGATCACATATCCCAAATACACCAAGAACTATTGTGCAAACTCGCAGTTCTTGAGATTTTCTAGCAGCTAGTGCTTCTTCAATGTTTCTAGCACCTGCATCAAATATGAAATATGCTCCTTCCGGGTAGCACTATATACCAGTATATCATCCAAATAGATAATAACAAATGAATCTATAAAAGGGTGCAATACATTATTCATTATCTCATAAATGTAGCTGGTGCATTATATAGGCCAAATGGCATAACTAACCACTCATACAAACCTTGCCTATTTTGAAGGCAGTCTTCCATGTATCTTCTTCTTTGACTCAAACCCGGTGATATCTAGACTTCAAGTCCAACTTGGCGAAATATTTTTCTTGTTGCAACTGACCTAACAGATCATCTATCCTAAGCAAGGGGTATCTGTTCTTGAGTGTGATTTTATTCAATGCCATGTAATCTATACACATCTGCCAAATCCCATCCTTCTTTAGCACAATGATGATGGGTGACCCACATGGTGATGTACTTGGTTGAATTACGCCCTGTTCCAGCAACTGTTTCTTCACCTCGCTTTTATAATAGACTGCCTGTACATCCCAATATTTGGCAATGGGGAGTCTGGGAATAGATGGATCTCGTGCTCCACTTCTCTCTTAGGGGTAACCCTTTAGGCTCTCAGAACATGTCCTTGTATGCCTATAAAAAATCCTCCAATTGATGTTTTTGTTTCTTAGTACACCCCTCTAGGGATGCCTTGCCTCTTATTGACTCCTCTACAGACTGATTTTCTCTTAAAATCAATAAAACATACTTCTTGCTGGAATTGATCAATTTCTTGGCTTGGTTGGCACTTACCAATTAAAATTTCGACTTGCCTTTGTGCGCATTGATGATGAACAATTTTCCATCCTTGATGAGTCGGTAATGGTTAGCTCTCCTCATGAATACTGCATCACACATGTACATGTATGGAGTCCCAAACATAACTCCACATACATCAAGGGGAACCACATCCATATCTACTTCATCAATAAAATCAACACTGATAGCAAATCTAATTTTACACTATTTTGTTACCTTCATCTCTTCATTCTTATGTACCCATCCTAGTGGATATGGGTTTGGATGATCATGAACTTCTAGCCCCAACTTCCTAACCATATCTATTGCAATGAGTTTTTCCTGCAATCCTAAGTCAAATAGAGCATCAGCCTTCATCTTCTTGACCTGTATCTTTACATGGAAGAGTTTGGTCATTTCTTTCTCTTCCTATTGCTGAAAGCTACTCAGATTCACCTCCTTCTGTCCTAATGTACAGATGATCTTCTCATCCACATCCGTGTTGCTTTCAAATTGGTTGCTTGAATCAATGGCTATGAGATTCTTCTTCTTATTATCTTTCTTCTTGTTCTTCGGGTTTAGTTCTGGATGCAATTTCCAGCACCTCTCCTTTTTATGGCCATCAATGTTATAGTGGTTGCTAGGATCTTGGCACTGGTGTGTTGTGGCTGTTGTCTTTTTATCATTTCCCCCTTTTTTCTTCTTCTTCCCCTCCTTAGAAGTGTCTTCTTGCTCCTTTTTCTTCGATCCACTTGATTACGCTCTTTTCATGCCTATGTGCTCTAGGTATTGTGCCTGTACACAAGCCTCATCCACCATTTTGGGTTTGAACAACATCACTTGCTCACGTAGATGGTGGTGTAGACCCCCCAAATACTTGAGGAGTACATCTGGGTTCTTTGGAGAGATACCCAACATTATAGCTATCTTTCTAAATTCTGTGGTGTACTCCTGCACACTTTGGCCTGACTTTTGCTTGAAGTAATGCCACCAGATCCATTGTTCTTCCACGTATCCAATGGAATAAACCTGAATTAATGAGGGTTTTGAAATCCTCCCACTTAGTCACTGGAGGTTCTCTCTCCAACCTCAGGGTTTTTGTGTGGCTCTCCCACCAAGTCAGTGAATGGCCCTCAAATTCTAGTCACGCGAATGAGATATTTTGCCCTTCCTCGATTTGATGGACACTGAAATAAACTTCTAGTTGTTGCAACCAGTGGTTTAGTTTTAGAGCGTCAATCTTGCCATGGTACTTCTTGATATCGAATTTTTCTTCCACTTTAAATAGGGATTGGTTCATGACACTCGAATTGGGTTTATCTTTTCAGGGTTCTTTCTTCTGCTAGTTATTTGCATCTTCTCGATCTCCTGATCCCCCTTCTATATTTGTTCTCTGCATTCAAACCCCCTTTTGATTTTTTCTCTGCATTCGAACCCCCTTCTTTTGCAAATATCCCTAGCTTATTGCTTAGGATTGCCATGAGGAGGTTTACATTGCAGTTTATATCTGGGACTTGCTCTTCGAGCTGCGGAAACCTCACTTCTGTAGGATCACAAGGTTCGTTTACAGATTCGTCCCCTATGATTAAGGTTTTACGATTTTAGGCCTCTCTGATCTAGATCCCTGAAAGTTCCACAAAATACCCAGAGAAACCTGCTTTGATACCAAATGATCCGTAAATTTCTATGGATATTCCACTAGACAGTTTGTCACAATAGATCTGATAATATTATATAAAAAATGTGACATTCTACACTATTACAGTTTCATTTAATTTATAGATCTGTAAAATTAATTGTAATTAGTGCATGCATGTAAAATTAAATAAATCAGAAAAGTAGAGAATGACAAAATAAGCTCACTCACACATAATACACAAGATATGCTCTCTGGGAAACACTTTTGGTAGAAAACCTAGCTGGAAGATGAGGTCACTTCGCTCTCTTTCTCTGTCTGGAAATCTGGCTACATATACAAAGAAGTAATGTTTGTGGCCCGTGGGCTGCTATAATGTACAAATCCTCTCTTTTTTCTCTTCCTCCTATCTCTCTTGGTTATCTTTGCTCAACTATGGAACAAAATTCTCTCGAAAGAATGGAATGCCTCTTCCTCCTAGTGGCCCAGTTATAACATAACTCGATAGCATACTAGGGGTTAAGTTTGACTACATCAACTCTTAACTAGAGTTACAAAATAGACTCTTCTAGAGTCTTTTACATCACAAACACGTGGCTAGCCCATTTTCCATGAATAATGGGGGCTGATGTGGCATCCTCTCAAACTATAGTTGTGAAAATAGGAAGGTCAACTTCTCAGGGGCATAACTTTTTCATACGGACCTTGATTAATGTGATTCTTGTGTCATTGGAAAGATTATTGTGTGTAGAATAGCAAAAAAAATTGTTGTGCTTAAGTGGCAAATTTTTACCCCCTAAAAATGCTCATTTTATGCCTCAAAATGCTTTGTGTAGGTTCATACCTTGTTTTGCCAAACTGGGTCCCGTTAGTAAAAAAGGTCTGTGAGTTGATTCCTCCAATTTTTCCACTCTAAATTCATTGAGGTGGATGAAAAACAATATAATGATCCAATTCAGATCAAAACTCCCCATTTTTGGAGGCTTTTGGTCCCCAAAATATTTTACTGAATGAGGTGAGGGTGTTTTTCCTTCACCTTCTCTCTAATGTACCATTTAGCTTTGCCTGGAAGTTGTCCCTTCAGCCCAATCTGCCAAATGTATTGTTGCCCTTGTCTTGTAGTTCTGGACCTCTTCTGCAAAACTGTATCTTCTGTGAAATCTTCCTGAGAATTTGGCGCCAAATCCTCCATAGAAGGTAGGACATGTTTTGTCTTCCTGATATAGCATGGAAGGCTCATAGAGTTTCAAATTCTCTACATTTACAACTGAGTAAATGTTCATATATGGTGGTAAACTGAGT
>APFE031285118.1:1419-60969 GCA_000404065.3 Pinus taeda
GTTATCGGACCCCTTCCGAGGCCTCAAATGCTTTTCTAACGCACGTACTCACTCCTTCCGACCGCAATAGACCTTTGCCGATTTCCTTAACACTCTGCAGATCCTAGTAAGCCATCTCGCGTCGCCATATCGCAATATTCTCACCATATAAGTTATGCCCCATCCGTTGTTACCCGATGCGATATCGCGATATCGGCGATCGGCAGTCGCAAGCGTCTCATGTC
Organism: Pinus taeda; assembly: GCA_000404065.3. Classification (NCBI taxonomy): domain Eukaryota; kingdom Viridiplantae; phylum Streptophyta; class Pinopsida; order Pinales; family Pinaceae; genus Pinus; species Pinus taeda. Next base: position 1,644 of record APFE031285118.1, read on the forward strand.
CAAATAAAATACCTTCTCGTTCCCCGCCGACGCGATATTGTGATCGCATCGGAAGAAGCTCATCGCATCGCCTTCAAGTGTGAGCACCCCACCACGTCACATCTGTACCAGGGACCCATCGCTGATGTCAGCAGGCTGATGTCATCCGTCGTACTGCTGACGTCATGCTAATGTCAGCAGCCCAAAAACCGAAAATTCGCGCAGGAAGAAAAATCGCACTTCAGAGCTCCGGAACAAGAAACAGAGGCAGTTTTCGATGCGCGATTAATCGCGCATCGGTACGGGAAATAGGCCATTTTGGGGAATATTTAGGGAAACTTTTGATTCCTTGGCCCGTTTTGCGTCAGAAAAGCCCAAAATCGCCCGATTTTGCTAAATTAATCCGGTTTAAAGACAGGAAATGACCAGAGACAGAGATTAAAGAGTATCAGATCAAATCAACAGGCAAAAAGCACGCCAAAGAGTATCAGCAAGAGATAGAAACCATCAATGTAGCGGCAAAGAGTATCAGCGAAGATCTTAACAGTGGCCCAAAGCAGGAGAAAATTTAATACCTTCCAGCAAAGTCAAAGAAAGAGGGCAAAGCCACTTAAAAACCCTCAAATCATGGTTATTGCACATTTAACTTGCACCAGAACAGAACTACAGATCCCAAAGCACAGTTATTCCAGCAGTACTACATCGAGCCTCCAAGGCTCACATTGCACTCTTTTGATTCAGCTGCCTCTAGCGCGGCCCAAAGGACTTACTTGCATTTAATTCCAGCGACAATTAGGTTTTTAGAAAAAGCTTTTCCAGCAGACCTGTTTAGGTCAATTGTGATAAATGACTTTCTGATATTTTGCTTATATATACCACCCTGAAAGATGGAGTAGGGGTTGGTTGATGAGTCGAGCAAGTTGCTTAATCTTTGATATCTCGACATTTTCTTCAAGTAGAGACCCGCACTGTAACTGTCATACTTTCTATAATCAAAGATTGCTGAAAGCATGGATTTCGAAACTGTTTGATGTGTTTAATTGGCCGAGGAGTGATTATGGAATTCTTGTGCTTCTACATGGTTCAATAAGTTTTCTCAACTCTGTTAATTTTCATTTTTTGTTTTACACCGTTTCGCCATCTAATTGCAGAAAAGAAGATAGCTTAGATTTGTTTAACTACCCTTAAGCTCAATTTCTGCATTTTTTCATGTTTTCATCAGAAATAGTTATGAACATGTATACTTAAATGATCTTGTTTACACTGTTTCTTTCACATATGAATGAGAGTTTAGGAATTCTTAGCTGCTCCTAGATAACCATTCATTCACTTCTCCTCTTTTTCGGTTTGATGAAAGATTCTCCTTTGCCTTTGATCTCTGATCGTCAGTCCATCCTTTCAGTAAATTGATAATTGTATCATGTGTGGCTATCCCGCTCCTTAATCCTCTTGTGACCAAGAAAACGCAACAGCAAGCCTAATCCATGACTTCATGCCCAATGGTTTGAAACTTATCACATTTTACCTTGCCTCTTTGCTTGAAATTTCCACCTGCCATCCAAACACAAACAAAAACCCCTGAGCCAAAAGCTAGCCTAAAATCATCAACAAAGTTGAATCATTAAGAGAGAGCCCTCTCTGATTGCAGGTGGGCTAGAACCTGCAATCCAAAGATTGGTTTGTGGTTACCTCGGCCGTATCCCTAAACAGGAGCCTAGGGACAACCTGAGTGATAACAGCATCCAAAAACAGAAATGCTAGGCTAAAAACCATTGTCATAACCCAACAAAACCATGCCAACAACAACAAGAGAACCATACACCAACATGCAAATCCATGCATGTCAAAACTAGCTAGGAAATCACACATGTAATATGTTACTTGAAAGTATTCCTACTGAAGTTTCTTGATCTTGCTCTTCCTTCCTTGATCCTTGCTTTCCTTTCCTTTCATTTCCTTGTCCTTCCTTTACTTTATTTTCCTCTCCTTTCTCCAAAGCAAAACTTGAGCAAAAACTTGAGTGAAGAGCTTTCCAACTGATCCTCAGAAGACTTTTTATTAATGAAGCCTCTATTTTATTCATTTTCCATTATTTTCCTTCATTTCCTCCTCACATGCAACTTGCGATCTTTCACCTTATTTTTCTCATAATTTCTTGTATTTTCATAAATAAATGTGCCAAAAATGACTTTGTGCCTTTTAATGCCCTTTTCTTTTCCTTTTCCAATCTCCTTAGCCATAATAAACTAAAATGAACACCCACACCAGGATGTCCTGCCCAACGTTCAGCTTGGAATAAGTGTCCCATCAACTGTGGCCTTATATTTTTTTTCTTGGATTTCTAACCAGGGTTGTTACAAAATCCTCCCCATTGGGGAACACTATCCTAGGTGTTAAACCACACCAAGACCTTAGAAAAACTGTTGAAAAGAAAACATACTACCCATGGACCTTTATAACTTAGCTCATTGCAGTATTTATAGTGAACTACCTACTCAAAAGAAAAAAATCATGACAACATGACCAGATAACAACCATATCACTTATTAGAGCTTTATAACATATCTTATCACGGTATTTATAATAACCGCGTATACAGATATGCACATTTCCTAAACCAAGAAATAAAAGGATACGATTCCCATATCAAGCAATCAAGGAAATCTAGAGGCTCACACCTCCACCCTCAAAGTAATACGAGGATTCACCTCCTTCCTAGGAACTCCAGAATCCATTGTCAGAGTCAAAGCTACAATCAATGTCCAACCCTATAGTCCCGCACCACTTGTCCTCTCAGCGAGTAGTTACCAACTCATTGTTCCATGGTGCACTCCCAATGTTGATCCGGATTTAAATAGGAACGCAACAAAATATAGATATAACCATATACACAAAGATGTGGCAGAAATAATACTTCATTTCATTAATGTAAAACATTGATATATGCTTACAAACAGAAATGGAAATAAACCAGCTAGGGCTATGGTAACTTATCTCTGAGAAGAGATGTGGCGGCTACATGCCTTTGAATTGTGTTACAATGAGGCTTGAAAGCCTATTTATTGTTGAGAAATAATGAAAAACCCTTAACATCCCAAAACCTAACCCTAGAAGATGAAACACCAAATTGTGGGCCCCGTTTGGGTAAATTGGCACATCAATTTCCTGGGGTCATAACTTTGGCATACGATCTTCGTTTGACGCGTACAATAGCTCGTTAGAAAGATATATCTGAACACTACCACTTTGGGAAGGGAAACATCGATCCATGGCCCCATGTTTCCCCCAAATTTCCCAAAAAAAACGTCGTTTAGGGCCTCGAAATGGCTCTGGAAGTTCAAGACCCGAAAAAATGCTAAAAATAGTAAACTGTGCTACAATTTCGTAAACTAAAAAAACTGAAAGAGACAGTTGTGGGGGTCCAAATGGGATAGGTGGGTGGCCACCAAAATCCACCTAGATCATTCCTCCCCCCTTAGGAAGCAATGGTCCCCATTGCGTTGAGTTCCTCCATGAGATGAGGAAGCTTCTGCTGAGTTGGGTCTCTGGTGAGTTGTTCTGCAATCTTTGATGTGTCCGGAAATGGTGGGAAGCATGGTCGACGACGATCCACATTGAACACTCGGTGCAAGCGAAGGAATGGAGGAATGTTGTGCTTCAAAACATTGTTTCCTGTAGCCTTGGTACTAGTGTAAGGACCATGTCGGAGTGGTTTGAGTTTCTGATGGGTTCTGGTAAGGCGATCTCTCTGCAGATGTGACCAAACTTTGTCGCCCAATTGAAACTTGTGTGGTACCCTTTTGGGTGAGGAGAAGTTGTTCCTGTGTTCTTTCATGACCGTATTCCTTTGTTGTTGCTGTTGCGTGGAGGAACCCTTCGCGGGGATCATGGATGTGGTAACGACCTTCCCCTTACTTTGGGAGCGAACCAGACAGAAAAAAAAATTTCCTAGTCTGTGAGATGAGCTTGCTGTCTTTCTTAGCAGCGATCAAAGATGTCGTGGTAGGTGGGGCTTCCTCTGGTATCCTGTATAATGAATTATCCAAAGAAATAATGATAGCGCGAGGCCTTGACTCATACACATCTTGTCACCTCCACAAGTATGGCTGGCCTAATAATACATCACAAACATCCAGAGGTGTAACATCACACAATACCTCGTCTGTGAAGGGCTTGATGTTGTAGGGAAGGTGGCACTACTGGCAGACTTTGAGATCTCGTCCTTCATGAAGCCACCCGATATTGTATGGTTGTGGGTGTGGTGTAGTTAGTAGGCCCAACTGCTTCATGACCTCTGCTGAAATGAGGTTCTTTTGGCTGCCATTATCGATAATGAATTGCAGTGGCGAACCCTTCACCCACATCTATGAGTGGAAAAGACTTTCCCCCTCCTCTAGATCTTCGGGCTCATTTTTCTCGATCTTGGTGGTGGCAACAGTGGCACTGGGATCCGCATCAATGATCTGCTTCCCTTTGCCATTCCCCTTGTCGGGTTCTGGCTCAAGGTTGGAACATGCATCTGATTCGTAAGCCTTCAACTCGGCCACCAGTGACTGCTTGGTCCAACACTCACTTGTGTTATGAGTGGGACTCTTGTGGAACTCACACCACTTTCCTATGTCCTTCTTCGACTTCGTGGTGTTGTTCTTTTCTTGCGGTTTTGACGGGTTGCCTTGGGTCACCCTGCCTTGGCTTTGTCCTTTGGTCTTCGAATTTGCAAATCCAAAGTCTCGCTTCTTCTGTTTGAACTTTTGTTCGCTTTTGACAGTGTATCGGTACGCTGTGTCGAGCGAGGAGATGTTCAGGAACTCCATGTTTTCCTGGATGTATCTATGTAGGCAGCCACAGTATTTGAGTACCAAATGCAGCTCAGAATCCTTGATATCGAATTGTGTGCGAAGGGTATGAAAATGTTTGTGAACTCTGGCACATCTTGGTCCCTTCCTTGCCGCAACGTGGTCCATTTGATGTATTTGTCCTCAGAGATTTTGACAGGGTAGTACTGCTCCTTGATGGAATCCTGGAATGAATCCCAAGTGGGTGCAACTGAAAATAGTGAGCCTGTACTTTCATTCTTCTGCTTGTAGTAGGTTTCCCACCAGTCCTTGACGTGGGGGGCTGCTTTGAGAAGAGCGAAAACAATCTTTTCCCGACTCGAAAATTCATGAACAGAAAAATACCTATCTAGCAGATTTAACCATTTATCTACAACATCTACATCTATTTGAACCTCGAAGATGGGGATTTCAAAATTAACTTGTACCTTAAATGGTGTGGCATTTCCAGAGTAGATGTTGGAAGCCGATGCGTCGCCTTTGGGTAGCCGCTGAAGGATCTGGGCAAAGTTGTCCATCATCGCGTTCCTTTGTCACTCGAGGGCTTCTTCGAACAAGATTTTGATAGGATCTCCTGCCCCCTCGTCTTTCTTTTCATCTGCCATGGGAGGCCATCAATATTTGCGAGGCTAGTCTTGCAAAGGTTCAACCAGTTCAAGCCCTAACTCCTTATATCCTGACCTTGTTGGGGACATGCAAAGAAAAATAGAGAAAAAAAAGCAGACCACTCCGATATCACTGATATGGATTTAAACAGAAATGCAACAAAATACAGAGATAACCATATACACAAAGATGCAGTGGAAATAATACTTCATTTCATTAATGTAAAACATTGATATATGCTTACAAATAGAAATGGAAATAAACCAGCTAGGGCGATGGTAGCTTATCTCTAAGAAGAGATGTGGCAACTACATGCCTCCAAACTATGTTACAATGAGGCTCGAAGGCCTATTTATTGTTGACAAACAACGAAAAACCCTTAACATCCCAAAACCTAACCCTATAAGATGAAACGCCAAATTGTGGGCCCCGTTTGGGTAAATTGGTACATCAATTTCCCAGGGTCGTAACTTTGGCATACAATCTCCGTTTGACGCATACAATAACTCGTTATAAAGATCTATCTGAGCAATACCACTTTGGGAAGGGAAACATGGTTCCATGGACCCATGTTGCCCCCAAATTTCCCAAAAAATGTTGTTTAGGGCCTCAAAACGGCTCCGGAAGTTCAGGACCTGAAAAACTGCTAAAAATAGTAAACTATGCTACAATTTAGGAAAGCGAAAAAACTAAAAGAGACAGTTGTGGGCATCCAAATAGGATAGGTGGGTGGCCACCAACATCCACCTGGATCAAATGTGCATCTGATTCCATTTGACAATGCTAATGAACAAAACAAATATTTCCCCGACCTTCCCTTCTCTGCTACATAGTCACTTAGGAAATCTAGTCACCCCCTTCCATGCAATCACTCACCTTCCATAATCCCCAACATCCCCTATCCCAGGAGATCCATCCCTTGGCAAGGCTTCCTCACATTGAAAGGTGAAACAACCAAGGCATATACCTGCCTTAAAACCATCATACTGGTCATAGCATGCTCATGGAAATCAATGGACATTATTGGGTACCAATGTCCCATAATGGCCTTGCTCTAGAAGTGCTTTACCAACATATTTTTGCATGTTCCATTTTATTTTGCTATTGTTGCTAATGCTTGTCGTCATTTTCGACCACCCAACCATGCATTTGATGCTTTTCTGTACCAAGCACATAATTTCCATTAGATTCAAAACAAATTGAAATAAATTCACATCATACCTCATTGGTAGCTCATTAATAAGGTAAACTTGTAATCCTATTTACTTCGTGTCACACCAATATAAACTAACATATTTGATCAAATCATCATGTATAAACATATCACATCAGGTTAGCTCAAAACACAACCATCATAGCTCAAAATCACAAATCACATGTAACCATCACAAACTAGAATCAGATCACATGTAATCATCATGGACCAGAATCATAACTCGCATAATAAAACTGAAGTAAAATATTGATACTTATCCTTTAATCAATCCTTAGCTTCTACCTTTTTCCTTATATTTTACGCACTCCAGATCGGTTTCTACTCCCGACAAACACCCAGTGTGTTCTCCTCAACCATGTACACATATACATAGTGTGCATCACACACATATAACCACACATGGCATACAACACCATGAAATACATGAACCTACACCTAACATACAACACATACACCTACACCAAGTGTACAACAAAACACAATACATATGCCTACATCCGGTCTACACCATCACACAATACATATGCCTACATCTAGTGTACACCATCACACAATACATATGCCTACATCTGGTGTAAAACATAATACAATACATACACCAATAGTTGGTGTGAAACGCAATACATATACGTACACAGAGTACCACACAACGAATACACATGTCATGATACCACGACTACACCATGCACATACATAATACCGCATGTACACAACACAACATGTACGACATGAACATAATATCACACGTACACCAGTACTACATGTACAACATGTACACAGTACCACCTATACATAGCACCACCTACATAATGTGTACACAACATCACAATATCACACGTACACCAGTACTACATGTACAATATGTACACAGTACCACCTATACACAACACCACCTACATAATGTGTACACAACATCACATATACACGGGACCGCCTGTACAATGTGTACACAATTCCACATGTACATTGTACCACATGTACAACGTGTACACAACCCTAGATGCACACAACACCACATGCATGATATGTACATGACACCACATGTACACAGTACCATATGCATGACATGTACACAACACCACTTTCAAACAGCACCATATGTACAACATGTACACAACACCACATGCTGACATCACCACTTGTACAATCATTCACACAACACCATATGTACATAGCACCACATGTAAAACTTTCACGCAACACCACATGTGCATAGCACTGCATATCCAACATGTACATAACATCATCTGTACACAACACTGCATATCCAACATGCGCACAACACCATATGCACACAACGTCGCATATCCATCATGCGCACAGTACACAATGCCACATATCCAACATGTACATAACGCCATCTATACCCAACACTGCATATGAAATATTCACACAACACTATTTGTACCACCCTGTACATAACATTGCATAACAACATGTACACACACTATATATACACATAACCACATGCACACAACATCACAGATGCAAAATGTACAACATATGAACAACAATAGTACCACACATTCAAAATCACATTGTCTCTACCAAGAAACCTTGCTTCTAGTGTATCTCTCCCATCCATGCTTATCTTAGCATGTTGCGCATCACATTGTTTTCATTTCATTTATGTACCTTTCAACATTAGCCTGTCCATAACAAAATCATAGACGTAGTGTAATCACATAATATCAATTCATATCCACATGATACTGACCTCAAAGATCTTTCAAGCTACTCTTTCCACTTGATTCCTCATGAACCAGGAATCTCTTCATGCCATTCACTTGCATAAGAAATCATTCCTCCATAAGAACAATTCTTGATGACCCTTTCAGATAATGACATAGATACATAGATACATACATATATATAACATTAGCACAAAAAATCATGATCTTTTCAGAAAACGACCATACATACATGTACATCGACACAATCATGATTATAACATAACTACTAGATATCATAAGGTCAAGGTTGAGAGAACTTCCTTTATCCGTGCAATGCACGTACAACATTTAGACCAATCATTCCCAACATAGCCAAGGCATCTCTTGGCTTAGATCCATTTACTTCACCTTTCATGTTAACTTTCTCATGTCTGTATTGCCAACGTCCATTTACCACAATGGACCCAACAAGTAAACCAACTATCATAGCCTTACCTTCCATTGCATTTACTCATGCACTGAGCTTCATCCATGTCGTACATTACCTGTTGGGTACCACACATCTCTCCCCAATTTCCATTAACTTTCCTCTTTCCCAACCAATTCCCAAGACTCAAAACTTAAAAGGCAAGCACAAGAAACATACAAGAAGAAAACCATGAAAACCAATAACAATATGACACCAGAAACAAAGTGGCATGATCATGCACTAGACATAACAAAACTACAAATCAAGTGCAATCAAATCACAAAATACCAAAAGAACAAGACTAACCACAGACATCATGACTCAATCCCCATGGTTCCCAATGCTTCCAAGGGAAAGCTCAACTTGAGCCTTCTTCGAGATTCTACGGAAATTTCTTTTCCATGTAATCCCTTGCATCATTCTTCCATCAACACATACATTTTAGTGCATATTAAACATAGAAATACACCAATTACCTTACCTTGTTATTACAAGCACATTTCTTGCAACTAAACACATCCATGCCATCTCTCAAGGGACTCCAATTCCCTTGACAGATCCACCTGTAACTAGAAACTAGCTAATATACCTGTCAAATACAAGTCCATGAATTTAGCACATATCCACATAATTTTAGACAAGTTTAAGGTTAAGAAGACTTCATGTATGCAAAGCACTCATTCATTTGGAATTAGGGTTTCCAAACATAGCCAAAATAATTCTTTCCCAATTCTTTTCTTTGACCTTTTCCTCGCTGCAATTGAATGTTACTATGCATTGTCACATCACCCAACTGTTAGTTATATAAACACATTAACTATTACATTGTCATGCTAATACCAAGCATGTTTCCTGTATTTTTTACACATGTCAAACACATGTCCCAAATATCAAGACAATCATATCTATCAATTTGAAATCAAACTTTACCAAGACTAGCAATCATGTCATAATTCATAGTCAACTCATAGTCATTAGACATAATACTACAAGTGTCACCTATTACACTCTAGTACATGTTAGCTATCTCAACACATATGTGTTAATACAATCATCTTAAAACAAGATCGTTCATTTAGGCAATCTTACAGACACATACTCATATCATGTAAGTAATCAAACATTCAGATAACAGATAGGCGACGTAATAGATACCAACACTCAAACACCAATTAAATGACATAATCAAACATTCAAGCACAAATTAGATGGCATAAGAAATCTCATACCTTAATTTATCTTAGGAGAGGTTATCTTGTTTGAAAAATCACTCTAGATTAGCATGATATAAATTCATGACGTACCAACTCAAAATAAATAAGGTCATGATATCCATAATAGTCACTAGCTAAGATGTTCACATCATAAGCTCATAAACAATTTTCATTGATACATAATAATCACATCTACCTAGTCAGTCTAGATTAGTATGACATAATATTACAACATGTTAACTCATATCTAAATTTCATAACCCTAACCATTTGCATCGACCAATCCAACTTAGTATGAAACATATAACATCAAGTTCTTAATGTAATAACCCTAATCATCAAGTTAACTATCATAACAACAACTAGTTAACCTATAACATACTCATCAACAACATATAACATAATCATCAAGTTATCTAACCTAAAATCACAATAGTAATGCATATAACCACAAGTTACTATCATTCACGACTATCTGACACATGTGCATATGACTATCCTAATCAACTAGAATTTATCATATATTTAACCATAACATCAATAGAATGAAAGGCATAAACATAAACATAATGCATATAACAATCATTAACCTACATAACTGCATGCCCAACATACAAATCTATATGACAACATGTTCTTTCCTCGAGGTCCAATGCTGCAAATTCACTTTAATGATCTGCATCTCCTACTCTATCTTAGCCAACACATTAGCATCATAACATACCAATAGCATCATGATGACCTAATTGCATACAATGACCTTACAATGCATGTTTGACCTACCATACATGCATAACCATAACCATGATAATGCATGCATAACAACATATAGACACCCACATGCATAACAAATGCATATACAATGATACGCTCATGATGACACATCCCACAATGATGCCATCAACGTTCACATGGCAACATCACTACAACCATGTTCAACACCATGCAAATGCAACAAGCATAAGGAACACATATGAAACTGATATGAATGCATGACAAACACACTTACCCAACGAGAGCGCAACCATGTTCTGATACCACTCTGTAACCACCCTCCTCCAAAATCTACCCAACTAACTAGCCAACTAGGGTAAACATGTGATGAGAGGCTACTATGATATGATTCAAACTCCTTGGTGACGATAAGGAAATGGAATCGATGGAAACACATCAACCATACCTTCCACATCACCAACAACACACCCAGGAGGCATCCTAGCCAATCAGGCATCCTACCCCTGGGTCCCACTGACTTTTTAGACCTCTTGACCTCTTGACGCTCTCATGTTATGGGAATGCCAATGTCCAGGGACCTTTGGACGCTCTCACAAGCCTGCATGATTGTGTCCAAGGACTTTTCCCAACAGATTTGTGTCAGTTTCCACAAAATCTAAGGCATTTTTCTAGCCCAAAATTTCGGCCACTGCCCAGAACTTGCGGTAACTTTCAAAATTCATCAAACACATGATAAAAAGGCTAATAAACCAAAAATCAACTTCAGGACTAGGCTTGACCATACCCAACCAGAACTGACATTATGTCAAACACTTGGAATCAATGTAATCTACAGGTCTAGGATACAAGACAGAACATGAATGATTGAAAACTCTTATGAAACATGACAAGAAGGGTCACCACCTTGAATTGTTATGACATTGATTAGGTCTTTCATCCATTATATTAACAATTACAATTAAATACATGAAATAACCATGACATGGACCAGTCAATTAACCATGCTTATAACCAACATTAAACCATGAAAATAATAGAGATATAAAAACCATTAAATACACATATAAACAAGTAAAAAATCAAGATAACTTAGCTTTCATTAATCATAAGCAAATCCGAACAAGTTTAGAACTTCCATGTACCACCCGACCATAGACATGGCTGAACCAAATATTTCTTTCAACTAGTCACCCCCATGCCATATTCCAAACATGAATGTGGGATCTCATGGATAAGCCAATCCAAAAATAACCAAGGGAATCCAGAGGTTAAATCACCTCCACCTTCACCAAACTGCGATCACACCAAAACTGGTGCTCCAATTACAAAACCGAACAAAACTTGGAATGTGTTGTGGCGTCTACAACCACCATCCAAAATTTTTCCTTAGCCTATTTTGGAGCCTCCCTACCAACCTTCACAGCAGCTTGCCTTGCTTCGTCAAGTCGTCAAGCTTTAGTGTCTTTCTTTCTCAAAGGTAGCCTGTCAATCACAGTTTGATCTATTCCCTTCACAGGATGCTCACCTGGACTTGGTCCAGCTGTAGGCTAAGAAACTTCCCAATGAAATTTGCACATTTTTGGAGGGTAACTAGCCTTCCCTCCAAGAATTGCACAATTCCCTCTGACAACCTGCTGGACTCCAGGATTGTGCAATCATGCCAGCCAACCCTCCCAGTAGGATTTGCACAATTTTTTCCATCAACAGGTTGCTCAACCCATTATTTTCGCAAATCTGGCCAGCAGTCAGCTACTTTGCCCAATGCACAATCCCCTTGGGTAGTTAGCCCAGTTTACATTTAGAAATGTGTATTTTTCTCTAGCAGTCAAGTAGTTGCTTGCATGTGCAATTAAGTTGATCGGTTCCCTCCGGAACCGAGAAAAATAGACTTGCATGAATAGGTTGTTTCTCCCAAGGCAGCATGCAAAGGCATCCCTTGTTTGAGGGATATATGTTTAGCAGTTGGAGGTTATATGTAAGGAACAATTCAGAAACCTCCCTCTGAGTGTCGCTTCCCCTAGATTTGCAGCATGCGCGTCACAACCTCGATATTATCAAAAATCATCAGCTAGATGTTGCAGAGCTCATTCCTCACATCAACCTTGCCACTCTAGCATCCCACATCACATCTAGGATAAGTCGGCACATTCAGCTCAACTGTTTTGGGGTAAGCCCACTTCCCATGCCTTGTGCTACATTTCTGTCACTTTTTTTGTTTTCTCTTGTGGGAGTACTATTTTCTTGATTTCTTCAAACGCCTATTGTCGTTTACATAAATTCTAGCTTTTCCTAGCTCTATTTCAATTTTCGTTGATATCTCACTGTTGTTCCATGCATGAAATTGTTTTGCATGGATGTTCACCCAACCAGTGAAAGACCTCACCCACTTGCATGTTGATCTATTTGTTCAATCTTCCATTCATGTTTTGCATGCACTATTTATCACTTCTACTATCACTTAGTGTCGCCATGCATTTCATCAACTTACTTACTTTCAGTTTCCCATCGGTGAGTCAGGCCAACCTTGGCCCAGTATCTGCCTTCACTAAGGCTGCATTGTGCAATCTGGAGAAGGCTCACCTTCCTCTCCAGATTTTCGCATTCCGGCCCAGCGCTAGCCTCCTAGACTAAGTTACGCATTTCTAGAGGTCGGTGGCTACTTGGCCCAAAAATTTGCGCAAATTTTTCCCTGGGCCAGCAGTCTTTCCCAGCTGGAATCATGTATTGTGCAATCCCAAAAGCCAACTACCCAACTAGATTGCACATTTTGTAGTTCCAGCAGTCAGTCAGTCTCCTAGCAGCCCAGGCTGTGCCTTGTGCAGTCTTGGCAGGTAGTCTCCCGACCTCCCGACCGAAATTGAGCAACCTTCATGATCATTCACTTACGTATGTTGTAAGTCAGTTCTCATGTTCATTTTGGTTTTCGACTGACAGATTGCTTGCTATGAGTGTTTCCATGTCTCCAGGTATCACAGGGGTTCATCTACCTCTTACTAGTACATGTACAATCATTTCCAAGAGAGCAGAGATGAAGACACTGTTTAGAGCACACTTGGGGATGCAGATGATCAAGTGTCCATGGGGCTTACCTATTCATGAAGACATCAAGTTGTTCATGGACAAGGACATCAAGCAGCAACATCACAGCGAACAACATCATGAGCAGCAACTGAAGGCAGCATACTGAATGCAGTGAACACAACCAATGAAGCGAATGCAGTGAATGTAAGAGGAAGGTTGTTGACAACATAGAGGTGGAGAAAAGTTGCAAGATCAAAAAGATCCACTAATAATGAAAGCAACTTTGGAGAATCAGACTATGAAGTCACGGCACGACATGAATATCGCTCAAAGGAAAAATATGGAACAAAGAAGGAGTTGCATGTGCTGAAGTAGTAACTCGGGAAGAACATGAAACCACACAAATAGCCAAATGAGTTGCAGCAAGAACAGGAACACCAGTGGGTGAAACATGCACTCATAGATGAAATTGTGCTAGTACAAGTTAAGGATCCATCCCAGCAGTTGACACAAAGAAAACATGGTGAGCAGTGTTGTTGATCGCATGTAAAGGATCCATAAACATGCATGTCATTGAGCACATGCATGCAATCCAACCCATTCAACACACTCACGAAGGTGAAGAAAAGAAGCAAGTTCAACTGGGGTTGAACATGCACTTCAGCAAGTTGACGCGCATGGCCATCAGCACACACTTGACGATCAACACGAACACTATGCATCAATTTGTTGGTAGTTCAACCATACCCAAGAAGACCATGCGCATGTTAGCAAGAAAGTTGTTTCTAGGGGTTGAACCAATGCACTGGTTGCAACAAAGGAAAGAGTTCGCTTTAGCAAGATGTCACCATGAGGTGCATGCACATAATCACGGACGACCAAGCTTGGCATTAGCTCACCACCTTCACCATCACAAGCATGTCAAAGAGTTGGTCTCATCACAGCGGACCATGTGTCAGTGATGTCTTGCAAGGCTTGCTCAAGCCATGTTGTCTCACGTGACTATATGTGCATTGTAAAGTTGAGTCATGTCAAGTGTAACTCGAGTGTCAAAAGTTGGATGTAACAGTCATAGAGTAGGTGAAGAGTCATGAGGGTAGTTGAATTGTCACAAAGGAGATTGTAAAGGGTCACTCCACCCTTTGCTATAAATAGTCCCTCATAACTCATTATATAGGCTTCTCGTTAGCCAAGCTTCTACTAAGACTATCTTGAAGAAGGCTTGGACAGTATTGTAACACGCCTTGGCTTCTCCACTGTATGGAGCTAGTACATCTCTTTGGAGGAGCAGGAAAATGTGGCTATAATGTTCCACTGATGGGGCTAGTAGGTTTACATGGTGTATTGTATGATTGTGACTTACACTTCTTTAATAATAAGATCCAACACATTTTCTTGCATATGTTGTCATTGTAGTTGGGCTATTCTAGTTGCCTTAATGATATATGTTGTTTAACTTACATACTTGTATATGAATTGATTTGTATGCAATTATATGAATCTTGTTTATAATGTGTTACATATGTTGTTAATGTTGTCACCGTCTGTGTCGACTGCTCTGCCAGACATCAGACAAACCTTTCTCTGAACCTTGTTATATCAACGATCACACTTGTCCCAGACTGATCCGTGAGTGATGTTCGTGTTATCTTACCTTGTATGTTGTGATTTCCGCATCCGTGTCGATTGCTCTGTCGGAAGTTGTGCATGTCCTTTGTGTTGTGTGTTCCTAGCCGACTTAGGACTGATCCCTTTCAACCTAGAACTCACCTTCACTTTCCTCTCCCTTTGAAGTGTTGGAACCTCTTATACTCATTCCTTGACCCTCTGCATCAGTCACACCCTCGCTATTGAAAGATTTATCTTACTTTCGTCTATGTGACATCGCGGTCAAGGCATTACCTTACGACTCACTGATGGGACTCCTACACCAAACGGTCTGAGGTCTAATTGGGACTTATTACCAGGGAGATCCCCTTGACATGTTGGCGGGTCCATCACTATCAACATTTCTGGCGCTATAAGGAGGGCCTGATGATAACCATTGTCCTCTCATCCAGTTTTGAACCTTTACATATCTTTCATGGAGTCTTGCATTCTTCTTCCCCTGAGGTGTTTTTCAAATCGTGAAGATGTCTCCATCTCGGGGAAGCTTTTCAATCTCCTATCCACTCACACGTATGATGGTGAGGGTGAAGTGGCCTGGCTTGAGCACTTACATAACTTTCTTTGCATGATTTATGAGGAATATGAGTTTACTGATGAACAAGCTGGTCTACTTCTTGCATTCACACTTTGCGAATATCCATTTTGTTGGGTGCTCAGCCTACCGACTGACACATGCACTCATGTGAGCACTCTTGTGACCTTATTGAAGACACGCTCTATCGTTTTGATCCAGACCATCTTAACCAGAAGCTGTTACAGTAATGGAGGGCTCTACATGAATCTATTATTGATTTTTGGCATCACTTCCGTGACTTACCATTTCAAGCTCCAAGAAGCCAGATGAAGTTTTCTTATCTCTATGACCAGTTCAAGTATTGCCTTAGGAAATCTACCCATCCTGAGAGAAAGATTGAGATCAAGCCTTGCTCAACCTTCTTTGTTAATGGGATTGTGAAATCTCATGTGGGAGCAGAAATTTTCTCAATGGACTGTATGCCTCCCTCTCATTCAACAGTTCCACCATCACCCTGTGATGTTGATGATCATGTTCACACACATGTTCAACCTTCACACCCTCCTAACATCACTGCACATAATTTTTGCACAGATTTGGTTGTGAGTCCTTCGAGTTCTCATATGCATTCTTTTCTTCAACCTCCGTCTTCGCACATAGGTGTTCCTCTAAATGATGTTGTCTTTTGTTCGTCCATTCCGGACTCTCCACTTGTTGTGAATGAGGAAAAACCCACTGACAAAGTTGGTGTTGCACAACCAACATGCGTTGTCATTCATGAAGAGTATGAGTGGGATCTTGAACATCAACACTCGGGGAAGGATGACTCCCTTCTGTCTAAGCCCCCTCTATTCTTTCCTAACATCATTGGTGAACCTACCATCCATGATTTTGCATGTGTGTCTTCATCTATGGATGCACCCATTGTTGATCTTTCGCAAGACACATCGTATGTTAGCCCATCATCCAACAATAGAGAGGACTAATCATTCATTGAAAATCCACTTGATCTTTCATCTTCTCTTTCCAGAAACACAAAGGGTGAGTTCATTCACATTTCATCTACCCCTCTGTGTGATTCATCAAATCATGAGGATGCCGACCAACATCCTGAATTTTCTGATCTTGGTTGTTGTGATCTCTTCACCTCATCATCTGATCAGGATGTTGATTCACTTGTTGTTAATCCATATAAGCCATTGGTCTATGATGATCCATCTGTCAATGAAGTCGAAACCCCACAGAACATCGAGGCACTTCAGCCTGAGTTGATGGTTATGTCAGGCCCTCGTTGTCCCAAGGTTGGTTTCACTTCCGATCAGGAAATTTTTCAAACATTCAAGGCTCCTCACCACTCATCTGTATGCACTCAAGATCAATCTAACACTTAGATCACACTTCCTCCACTTGAACTACACGATCCCATCGCTCATGCATTGGAGGAGTCTTAGATTGCAAGCACTCGTGTGCGACACAATTTATCTTTGTTTCTTTCATTTGCTTGCATGTCACAGTGAAGAGTGTGCTTATGCTTCAAAGTTGCACGTAGTGTCACACAACACCATGATAAGTCCACGAACTGTTTTTCATGCAAATGCACTCACTTATGTCTCATGGGCACTTTGAAACATGAAGTGTGGATGTCTTCACTGTTATATATTTCTTGTA
This sequence comes from Pinus taeda, assembly GCA_000404065.3. Classification (NCBI taxonomy): domain Eukaryota; kingdom Viridiplantae; phylum Streptophyta; class Pinopsida; order Pinales; family Pinaceae; genus Pinus; species Pinus taeda. The sequence continues at coordinate 19,242 of APFE031285118.1, forward strand.
TGCTGGTCCACACAATGTGGTTACTCGCGGACCATGTCTTCACCCACATGGGTCTACCAATGCGCCTGTGGTTGCATTGGAAGTATCACTTTACGTGATCAAGCCCATGCACCGTTAGTGTAGGAGTAGGAGTAGTGTTTGTTTTCAGTTGTTAGCTTGCATTTTTGTTTGATTTCATCCTTTTATTGCTTGTTTGTTTATTTTCCTATTTGCTTACTTGCTTGACTTTCATTTTTTCCTTCTGCTCTTTCTTTGCTTTGTCGATTGTTAGTTTGTTCGCTTGTTTCGTTCGTAGGCCAGTTCACATGAGACCATGTGTAACTCATGAAACGAGATGGGTAAAGTACCAGAGGGTTTGTACAGCTATCGCTACTTGGTTTTCTTTCATCTTGCCCCTGTATGATGAAATTTTTACTCTTAGGCCATGATACGTAGAAGGAAAATACGTATTGTTCAAAGTGAACATTGGTGAAAACACAATGCTTGTGCACTAACTAGTGTCACCTACTCTAGTCAATTGTTTCTGGATTAACCCTTTTCAGCTCAGTTAAGTAGAGCAAGGTGAGGGGGAAAAACTTAACAAGCACATAAGGGATACAATAAAATACTTCTCTGCTGGAACAACCTCCTCTGCTCTCAATAAGTCGGGATGCCTCTTTCGCCTCTGAAATGAATAAGTTCTATGCACAGTGAAAATGAAAAAAAAAAAAAAAATCAAATGAAAAATGAATAAGGTGAAAGAAGAGAAAGGCTTCCTGCATAGGGAGGTGATGCAAATAACTCCGCCGAGGTACTAACCAGGCTCACTAGTAGCAGATCCATGCTTCTGTTCCTATGTGACTCCACTAGGGTACTGTCCAGGCCTGCTAGCAGTGGAGCAACACCAGAGATGAAACTTAAACTCTGATGACTATACTTCTTGTGCACTTATATACCCCCCAACCCCAATCGAAACAACCGTGTTTCCTTGGCTTGGAATGTGTGTCAATTGACCAAGAGTCTAGTAGATGCTACATCTTATAATCAAGCTAGTGTTAAGCTAAGACGAGTTGAGAGCTCAAAAATGCTTCCAAAGGTGTTAGACTTTCTTTTCACAAACAAGGTCCATTCAAAGAGATGGAGTTCTACCAGTGTGTCGCCAAGTGTTGTAGCAGCTACAATCACCCTCCAAAATTTTTCCTTAGCCTGTTTTAGAGCCTCCTTACCAACCTTCATAGCAGCTTAACTTGCTTCTTCAAGTCCTCAAGCTTCACTGACTTTCTTGCTCAAAGGCAGCTTGTCGATCACAGTTTGATCTTTTCCCTTCAAAGGTTGATCACCCGGACTTGGTCCAGCTACAGGCTGAGTAGCTTCCTAGTGAAATTTGTGCATTTCTGGAAGGAAACCAACCTTCCCTCTAGGAATTGCACAATTCCCTCTTACAGCCTGTTGGGCTCCGAGATTGCGCAATCCTGCCAACCAACCCTCCGAGCAGGATTTGCACAATTTTTTCCATCAATAGGCTATTCAGCCTAGGATTTGCGCAAATCTGGGTAGCTGTCAGTTGCTTCGCCCAGAAATTGCATAATCCCCTTAGGCAGTCAACCCAGCTTACAGTCATAAATGCGCATTTTTCTCCAGCAGTCGAGCAGTCGCTTGCATGTGTTGTTGATTCGACTAATTCCCTCCGGGACCGAGCAAAGCAGACTTGCATGCATAGGATTTTTCTCCCAAGGCAACATGCAAAGGCATCCCTTGTTTGAGGGATCTATGTTTAGCAATTGGAGGTTACATGCAAGGAACAATTCAGAAACCTCCCTCCAAGTGTCGCTTCCCCTAGATTTGTGGCATGCGTGTCACAACCTTGATGTTTTAAAAAATCATCAACCGGATGCTCGAGAGCTCATTCCTCACATCAACCTTGCATCTTTGACATCCCATATCACATCTAGGAGTAGTCAGCACATTCAGCTCAACTGTTTTGTGCTAAGCCCACTTCCCTTGCCTTATGCTACATTTCTGTCATTTTTTGTGTTTTCTCTTGTGGGAGTATTATTTTCTTGATTTCTTCAAACACATGCTATCATTTACATTTATTATAGCTTGTCCAAGCTCTATTTCAATTTTTGTTGCTATCTCACTGCTATTGCGTGCATGAAACCGTTTTGTACGGATGTTCACCCAATCAGCAAATGACCTCACCCACATGCATGTTAATCTATTTGCTCAATATTTCATTCATGTTTTGCATGCACTGTTTATCACTTAGTGTCACCATGCATTTCATCGACTTACTTGGTTTCAGTTGCCCATCAGTGAGTCGGGCCAACCCTGGCCCGGTCTCTACCTTCACCAAGGCTGCATTGCACAATCTGGAGAAGGAAGGATCACCTTACTCTCCATATTTGTGCATTATTGCCTAGCACTGGCCTCCTGGACTGAATTTCTCATTTCTGGAGATCAGTGGCTGCTTGGCCCACAAATTTGTTCAAATTTGTCCTTGGGCCAATAGTCTTTCCCAGCTGGAATCGAGCATTACTTAATCCCAGTAGCCAACTGGCCAACTAGATTGTGCATTTTGTAGTTCCATCAATTAGTCAGTCTCCTAGCATCTCGGGTTGTGCCTTGTGCAGTCTTGGTAGTCGTTCTCCTGACCTCCTGGCCGAAATTGCACAACCTTCATGATCATTCACCCAGGTATGTTGCAAGTCAGTTCTCATGTTCATTTTGGTTTTCAACTGACAGATCATTTACTATGGGTGGTGCCATGTCTCCAAGTATCACAGGTGTTCATCTGCCTCTCAGCAATATAGGTACATGGTTTCCAAGAGAGCAGAGATGAAGAGACCGTTCATAGTATGCTTGGGGATGTAGTCGATCAAGTGTCCATGGGACTTACCTACTCATGAAGACATAAAGTTGTTCATGGACAAGGACATCAAGTAGCAGCATCACAGTGAGCGGCATCATGAACAGAAGCTGAAGGTAGCATATCGAATGCAATGAACGCAACCAATGAAGTGAACACAACAAATGAAAGAGGAAGGTTGTTGACAACATAGAGGTAGAGAAAAGTTGCAAGTTCAAGAAGATCCACTAATAATGAAAGAAACTTTGGAGACTCGGGCTTTGAAGTGACGGCACGACATGAAGATCACACGAAGGTAGAAGATGGAACAAAGAAGGGGTTGCATGTGCTGAAGAAGCAACTAGGGAAGAACATAAAGCTGCATAGATAGCCCAATGAGTTGCATCAGGAACAAGAACAATAGTGGCTGCAACATGCACTCACGGATGAAACTCCACCAGTACAAGTTAAGGATCCATCCTGGCAGCTGACACAGAGTAAACATGGTTACTAGTGTTGTTGATCATATGCAAAGGATCCATTAGCATGCATGTCGTTGAGTGCATGCATGCAATCCAACCCATTCAACACACTCACCAAGGCGAAGATAAGAAGCAAGTCCAACTGGGGCTGAACATGCACTTCGGTAAGTTTATGCGCATGACCACCAACACACACTTGAAGATCAGCACAGACACTATAAATCAGTGTGTTTCCGGTTCAACCATACCCAAGAAGACCATGCGCATGTTAGCAGACGAGTTGGATGAAGGGTTCAAACCAATGCATCGATTACAACGGAGGCAAGAGTTCACTTCAGCAAGATGTCACCATGAGGTGCACGCACACCATCACGGACAACCAAGCTTGGAATCAACTCACCACCCTCACCATCACAAGCATGTCAAATATTTGGTCTCAGCATAGCGGACCAATTGTCAGTGATGTCTTCCAAGGCTTGCTCAAGCCATGATGTCTCACATGAGTACATGTTCATTGCAATGTTGAGTCATGTCAAGTGTAAGTCGAGTGTCAAAAGTTGGACGTAACAGTCATAGAGTAGGTGAAGATTCATGAGGGTAGTTGAATTGTCACAAAGTGGAATGTCAAGGGTCACCCCACCCTTTGCTATAAATAGTCCCTCATAACTCATTGCATAGGTTTTTGGTCTGTCAAGCTTCTATTAAGGCTATCTTGAAGAAGAATTGGACAGTATTATAATGCGCCTTGGCTTCTCCACTGCACGGAGCTAGTACATCTCTTTGGAGGAGTAGGCAGATGTGGTTGGAACGTTCCACTAATGGGGCTAGTAGGTTTACATGGTGTATTGTATGATTGTGACTTACATTTCTTTAATAATAAGAGCCAACACATTTTCATGCATATGTTGTTATTGTAGTTGGATTGTTCCAGTTGCTAAATGATATATGTTGTTTAACTTACGTACTTGTATACGAATTGATTTGTATGCAATTATATGAATCTTGTTGTTAATGTTGTCACTGTCCATGTCGACTACTCTGCCGGATATCAGACAGACCTTTCTCTGAACCTTGTTATATCAATCGTCACACTCGTCTCGGACTAGTCCATGAGTGTTGTTCTTGTTATCTTACCTTGTATGTTGTGACTGTCGCATCCATGTTGACTGCTCTTCCAGAAGCTGTGTATGTCCTTTGTGTTGTGTTTTCCTAGCCGAGTTGGGACTGATCCCTTTCAAATTAGAACTCACCTTCATGTTCCTCTCCCTTTGAATTTTTGGAACCTCTCGTACTCATTCCTTGAATCAGTGCATCAGTCACACCCTTTCTACTGACAAAGTTATCTAACTTGCTTCTGTGTGACATCGCAATGAAGGCATTACCTTACGACCCATTTTTGGGAATCCTACACCAAACGGTCTAAGGTCTAATCGAGACTTCTTACTAGGGACATCCACTTGACATGTTGGCGGATCCAGCACCGTCAACAAAATGTCATCCAAAACTCATCATTATCCTTGAGGAATTTTCCATCTCCTTGTGTCTCATGATTTACCACAATCCAATCCCATATAATTTGTCCATAAACCAAGGCCAATCTCTCAGGCTTTACTGCAATCCAAACCCAAATCATTAGGTCCTAAACCGAGACTCCTCCATTAGGCTTTACCATGTATCCCACCAAAACAAGTCAAGGGATTTCTAGGCCTTATGGAATGAACCTTGAGACCACCTCTGCCCTGGATTCCAAAATCCATCTGGCAATCCAAAGCTCAAAACTGAGATAAACATCCCAACACACCATGGCATCCGAAAAATCCAAGGCTAGATTGAGAATCACTATCATAACCCAGCAAAACCATGCCATCGAGGACAAGAGAACCATACACCAACATGCAAAGACATGCATGTCAAAACCAACTAGGGAATTACACATGCAATATGTTACCTACAAGTATTCCTGCCGAATTTTCTTGATCATGCTCTTCTTTCCTTGATCCTTGCTTTCCTTTGCTTTCCTTGTCCTTCCTTTACTTGATTTTCCTTTTTTTGCTCCAAAGCAAAACATGAGAAAAAAATTGAGCCAAGAGCTTGCCAATTGATCCTTATAAGTCTTTTTATCAATGAGGTCTCTGTTTTCTTCATTTTCCATTATTTTGCATCTTTTCCTCCTCACATGAAACATTTGACCTTTCACCTTAGTTTTCTCCTAATTTCCTCTATTTCCATAAATAAATGTGCCAAAAATGCCTCTGTGCCTTTTAATTCCCTTGCTTTTTCCTTTTCCAATCTCCTTAGCCATAATAAACCAAAATGAACACCCACACTAGGATGTTCTGCCCAACATTCATCTTGGAATAAGTGTCCCATTAACCGTGGCCTTATGTTTTTTTTTAAATGGATTTTTAGCTAGGTCTGTTACAATATCTATATATAATATATATATATATATATTATATATATATATATATTATATATATAATATAATATTATATATATATATATATTAATATGTATGTATTTACATATATATATATATACATTATATATATATAACTCATATATATATATCTATATATTATATACATATATATATATATCTATATATATAATATTGTATATATATATATATGTATATATAATATATTATGTATATATATATATATATAATATATATTATATGTATATATAATATATTATATATATTATATATGTATATATATATATATAATATATATATATATATATTATATATATATATAATATATATATATATATATATATATATATATATAAACATGTGTAAAATGTTATGCTTACAAAAATTACAGTAATGTGATTGCAACCACAACCACAAAATCCCATTAATAAACCCAAAATATGTAAGTAAAAAAAAAAAAAAAAACTAGGAAATTGAGGTCATATCCACCTCAAATAAGATCAACTATATTTATAGTGAGAGTGATAAGATTTATCCCTATATATGTAAAATATCTTCAATATGACCAAGTGTGCTCAAATACAACATGTGCGTTTATGGACGTCCAACACTAGTGCACCTGAGAGAGAGAAGGTCAGACAAAGGATAAAATTCTAGACGATAGTTGGTTTATAAATTCATGTTTCCTCATAAAGAGTGGTCGTGACCTAAATATAAAATGTAGAAAAACTAAAATATAAGTTACATTTTTTTGCAGTTAACCATCTCAAAAATATGGTTGATTATAGCCAAAATAAAGAAGCGAGAAGGTTGATGAATAGCCTTCTCAACATAGGGTCATCGCTATGCTCATAGCCTTCCTTAAAGATTAATATTAGGCTAGGTATATAAATAAGTAACTACTAGCTCCCCCCTATAATGTTTAATGCAGGCCGCCTAAATGTGGAACCTCTCCAAAACACTATAATGCAATACTAATATGGTGCAACAAATAAACAAAGGGAATTTCTAGAGGAGACCTAAAAGAAAGAATCTAATGAAGTGTGTTACATATATAATGTCCAATATAAGGACACATATAGTGTGAAAGATAAATATCCATCAGATAAAAATAATCCACTAAAATAAGTTGAGAATCATCAATGAACTAAATTGGGATGGATCTTGTGAACCTATGAGTGGAAATTGCATAAAAAGAGTTGAGAGGGGTATCCCTTCACAAACAAATAGCCACAACATTGTTAGGTTCACAATGTATCACCATTAAACACTAAGGACTGGCCTTACACTACCAAATACAATATTTAATATAAAAGTTCCAATCCCTATAATATGAGGTATATGTCCAAGTAAGGTGGAGTGAATATGAAGGGTTTCATCCTCTAAATTTGGTACAACTCAATAAAAAAAAGTACACAACCATATGTGCAACAATGTAGCAATCCATATAATCTAGAAAAGAGAAGCCTCTAGGGACATCTAAAGAGAATAACCTAAAGAGACAAATAAGGGAGTTGAAGCCTTATAATATAATGATCTAAAAAAATTCACTACCAAACAATTTCGCTAGATGAATAGAACCAAAATTGGAATTTAAAAATTATAAATTTTTGGTCCAAAGAGGGAAAAAGAGAGTGCCTCCCTATAATAAAGAAAAAATATATAACAAACATCCTTGAATTAACTGAAAGGCCAATAACAGGCTAAAGAAGAAGGGTTTTGGTGAAATACAGGGTAGAAGCCTTGGAAAATAGTGCAATATCCCAAAAACGTTGAAGCTCAAGTTCTAGACTTGGAAAACCCTAAAGGTATGTTTAAAACCTTAGTTTTAAACCTAAGTTCATCTCTTTAGAAAATTACCATTGGGGTAATTTTGAGGTTAAATTGGCCTCCGGAGGAAAATATAAAATAATAGTAAAAATAATAAAATAATAGTTATGAATTTTTAAAACAAAATAAAGACAATGACCTTTTCATTTTGTTTTTTCAACTTGCCCCCTCATAAATTTACTCAAATTTCATGTGCGACACTAATTGGATGTAGAATGCAATTTCCATATTCAAGGAGTACCCATTATGCATACATCAAAGTAGACCTTGAAAATACATTAAAAACATGTTCAAAATTTTTCTCGGTGTGGGTCTACTATGAAGTATGCAAATAATTCCACATAAAATGAGTTCTTAAAGTGAATAAACTTATGATACTATGGCCCATCCCATTATTACATTATTCCCTTGGGTACCTACCTTTGTACCCCATACTATCGCCCCTAAGTATACTATAATCTTACCATCACTCTCTTTGATGTATAGGGTAGGCTCTCTATCACATTTGTCAAAACCATTGTCCAACAAGTAGGCATCTATCTTGTTGTACCATGCACACGGTGCTTGCTTAAGCCCATAAAGAGCTTTCCTCAACCGATACACTTTGTCTTCTTTGCGTTCTACCTCATAACCAGGGGGTTGTGCAACATCTACTTCCTCTTTCAACATTCCATTCAAGAACGTTGATTTTACATCCATTTGATACACTTTCCATTTATGTCACGCGGAAATTGCCACAACTCTACGCACTGTCTCCATCCTTGCGATTAGCGCGAACGTTTCTGCATAATCCTTCCATGCTTGTATCCTTTGACAACTAGCCTTTCTTTGTGCCTTTCAATCTTACCGTCAACATTCTCTTGGTCCTATAGACCCACTTCACTCCAATGACTTGTTTTTCTTGCAGAAGGTTCACTAACTCCCATGTGTCATTCTTTTCTATTGCTTCTATTTCTTCCTCCATTACCACAACCCATTTTTATTCTTTGACTGAGTCTTCAAAATGGATTGGGTCATCTACATGAAAAAATAATGCAAGGAACTCATACCAGTGCTGCTATCAACCTCATCTTGCTCATAAATTTCATTTAAATTTCTAAATTTTGGTCTTCTTATGCTTTTTGAATATGGACTTGATATATCACATGGTGTTTCTCTTTGCGGCATGCTTGGAGAAGCACTTGCTTGACTATGTGACGTTTTCCTATTATTTGTTGATGGTGTTACTTGTTGCCTGCTTTGTTTCACTTGAATTCGAGTAGAGGGAGTCACTATTGAGGAATTACTTTCTGTTGTTAATTCCTCTTTGTCCTCATGTGGTATACAAGCTTTGACATTCACTGTCTTCTCTAAACTTCCATCCCATGCTTCCTCTTCTATGAACTACACATCTCTGCTGATTATGACCTTCTTGATTGATGGATTGTAGATATTGTATGCCTTTGATTCATCACTGTATCCAAAAAATATGCATTTCTCCCCCTTGCTATCCAACTTATTCCTCAACTCATTCAAGACATGTGCATACGCCACACATCCAAATACTCTCATGTGAGTGACACTATGCTTTCTTCCACTCCATGCCTCTTCAAGAACCACATTCTAATGCTTTTGGTTGGACGTCTATTCAAGATATATTTTCCACAAGCGACAACTTCAGCCCAATTATCATTTGGAAAATTCTTTGCGTTCAACATACTCCTTGCCATTTCCATAATGGTCCTATTCTTTCTTTCCACCACACCATTTTGCTGAGGTGTATATCTTGTTGTAAATTTCTTGTTGTAAATTGCTTGTGAATTCCATGTTCCTTGTAAAATCGAAGGAAGTCATTTGAGATATATTCACAACCTCTATCAGTCCTGAGGACTTTTATGTAGTGTCCACTTTGCTTCTCAACAAGATCTTTGTATTGGAAAAAGCACTCAAACACTTCAATTTTTTGCTTAAGGAGATAGACCCATGTATTCCTCGTGTAGTCATCTATGAAGGTCAATAAATAGTGGCTGCCACCTATTGATGGTGTCTACATTGGTCCACATAAATCTGAGTGGATAATCTCCAAAGGTGCATTTTCCCTTACTAACTTTCTTGCTGGAAATGTCTCTCTATGTTGTTGGCCCAAGATGCATCCTTCACATAAGTTGTTCGGTTTTTCTATGAGTGGAAAAACCTTCACCATGCCTTTCCTATGCAACAAATTCAAACCTCCAAAGTTGAGATGTCCAAATCTCAAATGCCATAACCATTTTTCTTCTTTGACCTCTGATTGATAGTTCACTTGTGTGACAACTGCCTCTTTTCTTCCATCCTCTTGTGAGTTCATTGATAGTTGTGCATGTGCACCTTCCTTCAAATCTCTTCTTATCATTAGGGGAAACATTCTATTGTTTTTCATATGAACCTTTGGAATTATCTGTCTTCTTGCAGGCCTATCCGAAATTGTGCATACATCATTCTTGAAAAAAACATTGTAACCCTTTTGCATAAGCTATCCAATGCTTATGAGGTTATGCTTCTAACTGGGGACAAAGTAAACATTCGAGATGTAATTCTTCTCCCCCTTCTTTGTTAAGATACTAACTCTTCCTTTTCCCATGACAGAGACTTTTCTATCAGTCCCTAATGTCACTTTAGATTTGACACTTTCATCTAGATTGGAAAACATTTCTATGTTTCCTGACATGTGGTTGCTACACCCTGAATCTAGATACCATATATCACTTTGTTTTTCTTGTGCTACATTACAACCTAAAAACATGTTATCATGGTTATGATTTTCTTTTATGAAATTTACAATTGGTTTGTTACTAATTTGATACTGCTTCTTTCGACATTCATTTGCGTAATGGCCATACTTCTTACAGTGATGACATTGAACTTGAGATTTATCATACCTATGACCTTGTGCTTGATTTTGGCTTGGGCCTTAACTTGTATTTTGATTGCTGCCTCTTCCACTTGAGCTTGAAGGGCTGCTTCTTCCACCTCTATGTGGGATTCTTCCTCTTCCTATAGTATATGATCTTGCTCTGGCTCGACCTTGACCAAAGGAAACTTGTGTCATGAAGGCATGCTCCAATGAGGAACTTGTTTCTCTATTCAGTCTATGTTCATGAGAAATCAATGATGCATGAAGCTCATCCACTGAGAACTGTGAGAGATCCTTTGTCTCTTCTATGGCCACAACAATAGCATTAAGCCTTGTTAGCAAACTTCTCAAAACTTTCTCAACTATTCTTCTTTCTTCGAGTGTCTCACCATGAGACCTAATTTGAGTAACCAACTCGATTACATGTGCAAAAAATGAGTCTACATTCTCAGACTCTCTCATATAAAGTGTTCCAAAATATCTTCTCAACATTTGTAGTTTTGTTGTTTTGACTTTTTCCATGCCTTGGTAGGTTGTCTCGATGGTGTCCCATGCTTGCTTGGAATTCGTTGTTTCTGCAACCCTTGAAAAATACTTTCAGGAACTGTTTGGAAAATATAGAAGAGTGCTTTTGATTCCTTCTTCCTTTTGTACCTTAACAAATCTCTTTTTGCTTGAGATAAGGCATTGTATGTTGTTGCATTTGCTGGTTCTTGAAAACCATTCTCCACCAAATCCCAAATGTCTTGAGAAGAAAACAAGACCTTCATTATAATAACCCAATAGTCATAATTTTTGACATTAAACTGAAGTATCTGAGGATTAGTCAAGCTTGTGCTTGATGTTTCCATTTCTGAGTGTGAAAAAAAACTTTCTACTTGCTGGTAAATATGCTAAAAAACAATCTGCCCTCAAAACAATTTTAACTCCTAGTAAAAACACTTATTTTTACACTAACAGAGTTTAACCCACTCTGATACCATTTTATAAAGATTTTATGAGGGCAAAGGAGAGGAAACAATCTACCCTCAAAACAATTTTAACTGCTAGTAAAACACTTGTTTTTACACAAACGGAGTTTAACCAGCTCTGATACCATGTTAGAAAGATTTTACGGACAGAGGAGAGGAATCTCACTCAGAATTTAGTTGCGGCAAGGTAAGTCTTATGAGAATTTAGTTGCGTCGAGGTAAGTCTTATGTTGCAGAATGGAAATCACAACTACACAGAGGCTTAATAAAACATAGAAAATAACTCATGACAAAACAGAGTAAAAGCAAAAGGGTTGTGGTAACAACTACACAGAGGATTAATAAAACACAGGAAATAACTCATGACAAAACATAGTAAAATCAAAAGGGTTGTTGTAAATTTACTCATGAAGGCTTAAGACCACATCACAACATAACATACTCTTCATTATAATATAAAACATAGAAAAATACATTCGCGTGATAAATGGAGGCTGCAACTCCAAGTGAAAATACAAAATACTTACTATAATTTACGCATCACTGGGTTGTGGAGTAAATGTCTATGCCCAACATTACAAATGACTTCTACATCCATATTTATCTCAACATACAAATTTGAAATTAATACATGACAGAGCAAATAATTAATACACAACATGGATGATTTTACATAGTAAAGTGTTGTGGAGTGTGGCAATAGTCTCGGAGTAAATATTTGCCCATATCTATTTACAAAAATTTATTAAATGCATTAACTTCTGTGATGTGTTGTAGAATGGTTCGCATTGTACTTTTGTTCTGAATTCAGTCCTTTCTCCTGCAAACAAAATCACAATTGTGCAACAGTTGACTGGGAAAGTATGGCATTTTTCAGTGTTTAAAGCGGTGGTTGGGATTATTATTTCCAACAAATTATAGAGAAATTGGGCTGGAATTACACTACTGAAATTATTGTTCTCTATATTTCTATGACAATAAATTCAAAAACATTGTGGTATGAAAACTATTATTTGATTCAAAAGTAGAAGACATAATACATACAACTCTTTAAGGTATTTTAGTTCAGATAACCACGCTGGAATAGTACTGTTCAGGCTATTGTTTCGTAAATCTCTGGTACAATAACCAAAATAAATTTCCTTTTTGTTTTGGAAAATGCATAATCTCAAGACTTGAATCAACAAAATAGAAATTTCGTATTAAAAGGAAACTTACAGTCTCTCCAACATAGTTAAATTGGATAAATCCGGGCAAGGATCCTATCAACTGATTATTGCCAAGAGACCTGTCAATTTAAACACGAATGAGTGAATGCTGTAGAGAGATGATTATTAACTGATATAATATTCAACGACAAACCATGTCCCTTCCTACCATCAGATTCTATGTTTCTAGTGGGGCATTTATTGACCGTTAATCCTTTACATAGGAGGAATAATCGGAAACATTTTCTGAAGAAAAGATAGGAATAATCGAAAACATCTCAACCATGGTCTATAGCTTACTTCACTACAAATAATCCAGCAGGAGGAGATAGACATTTGTTATAATAGGCATTGATAGGTGATGTAATAAAAAAAATTTCTCTATTATTCTGAATAGCTAATTAGGGGCTATGGGGAAAAAAATGTCGAAGTATGCTTATAGATTAAATAATGCACTCAACAACGCAATATCTTTAGGCAACAATCCTCTAAGATTTCTTTCGTGATAAAAATGGCAATGTTTGTATTGAAATAAAACCCACTGGTCAGCGCTACGAAAGAGAGTTTGAACCAGGAGAGTCTGGCTCTGTAAAACACTCTACATTGTTCATGCACATTACACATTAAATAGAAAACATGGTTTTAGGGAAGTTCGAACAACATCCTAAGAAATAGAAACTAATTCCTATCCCGAGGTTATGTGAACCAACTCTACCTATTCTAGGATATTCTCCATATCTTCAACACTCCCCCTTAATGGAGAATAGGTTTACATATATGCCTAACATCTCCCTAAACATTTGAAACTTAACTTTTCCAAGAGGCTTAGTGAAAATGTCTGCAACATTATCACATGTATTATATATTCCAGATGAATTTCTTTGGATTACACTTTCTCCCTGACAAAGTGGAATTGAGTATCAATATGTTTAGTGTTTTTGTGAAACACCAGATTATTGGCCAGCTTGATTGAACTCTGATTGTCGCATTTGATTGTTGTTGCAATTGTCTGTTCTTCCCCAACATCCTGGAGAAGTCTCCATAACCAAACTGCCTCACATGTCGCTGCACACATGGCTTGATACTCTACTTCCGCTGAGGACAAGGAGACTGTGTCCTGCTTCTTGCTGCTCCATGTGATCACCCCGGATCCAAGACTGAATGCATAACCTGTTATAGATATGTGATCATCTACATTTCCTGCCCAATCTGAATCTACAAATCCTACCAATCCAACATCAGAAGAGTTAGTGTAAATAATTCCATAATCTACAGTACTTTGTAGATACCTCAAAACATTCTTCACTACATTCCAATGGCTTTCAAGTGGCTTAGATAGAAATTGGCTTAGCACACGGATTGCATAAGCCAAATCAGGTCTAGTGGTGGTTAGGTAGATTAGACTCCCAACCAGCTGTCTGTAGAGTGTTGCATCCACCACTTTTGAGCCATCCTCACACTGAAATTTGATGTTCTGCTGTAGTGGTATTGGTGCAGGCTTACACAGATCCATCCTAAACTTTTCTAACAAGCCTTTGACATACTTTGCTTGGGACATAAATGTTTGACCTGAATCTCTCCAGATCTCAAGACCTAAACAGTATCTGAGTTCACCGAGGTGCTTCAATTCAAACATTTGTGACATTTTTTGCTTGATTTCATTGATTAGATATGTAGCATCACCTGTAATTATCAAATCATCTACATATAATGAAATCAACACTACACACCCTTGTTCATCTTTCATGGTGTAAATATTTAGGGTCATTCTTACTTCTATTATAGCTAGCTTGCAGAAAAAATGAATCAATCTTTTCATACCATGACCTAGGAGCTTGTTTTAGTCCATAAAGTTCTTTCTTCAACCTACAAACTAAATATTCTTTTCCTTTCTGGACAAACCCTTCCGATTGCTCTAGATAAACCTCTTCTTTTATTTCTCCATTCAAAAATGCAGACTTTACGTCTAGTTGGTGCAACATCCAGTGTTTCTTAGTAGCTAAAGAGATTAACATTCTGATGGTGTTCAATTTAGCTACAGGGGTGAAGGTTTCTTCATAGTCTATCCCTTCTTTTTGTGTGTACCCCTTTGCAACCAACCTAGATTTCAGTTTTTCTATAGTTCCATCTGCATTAATTTTCAGTTTATATAACCATTTGCAACCTACGGTTTGTTTTCCTCTAGGAAGTTCAACCAATTCCCAAGTGTTATTTCTGATTATTGAATCATATTCCTGTTTCATGGTTGTTTTCCATTCACTACTTTAATTTGCTTCTTTATAACTAGACGATTCAACCACATTCATCATACTAGTTATAAAAGCATTTTCCCTATATATTGCAGGCATTTGAGCTTTCCTACCTAATCTCCTGAGTGGTGAGGTGGTAGTTTCAAACCTTATTTGATCATCATTTATTTCTTCCTGTTGTTGTTGTTGTTCATCCTCTGCATTTGTCTGTTGCTGACCTTGATTTTTCTCTGCCTCTTCTTTCATAAAGTACGGAATGCCCCATTCCTCATAGTGCTTATCAGGTTCTTCGTTGTCCTGTTCATGGAATTTAACATCTCTACTAACAAAAATCTTGTGAGTAGAGGGATTAAATAATCTGTATGCTTTATATGACGAACTATACTCTATAAAAGTACATCTAATGGCTTTTGAGTCTAATTTTCTTCTATATTCCTTTGGAATGTGGCAAATTCCTTAGATCCAAATATTCTTAAGTGTTTTACTGCAGGCTTATATCCATATAATGCTTCAAAAGGATTTTTAGACTCAAGACTTCTTCTAGGACTCCTATTTTTCAAATAAACTGCAGTATTCACTGCTTCAACCCAAAAACCATTTGAAAGATTCTTACCTTTAAGCATACTTCTAGCACATTCCACCAGTGTTTTATTTTTTCTTTTTGTTACTCCATTCTACTATGGAGTATGGGGTACTGTGAACTGCTACAAAATTCCATGATTTTTACAATATCTAATAAGCTCATCCTTCTTGTATTCTCCCCCCTAATCAGAGCGGAGAATTTTCATCTGTTTCCATGTTTGTCTTTCAATCATATTTTTAAACTGCTTAAAGTATTCGAATGTATGGCTCTTCTTACTTAAGAAATTCACCCAAGAAAACTTTGTACAGTCATCAATAAACAGTAGAAAATACAGTGCACCTCCTAATGATTTTGTCTACATGGGTCCACAAAGGTCTGTGTGCACTAATTCCAGTATATCCCTTTGTTTCTTTTATACTCTTATAGGGAATTCTTCTCTATGCATTTTTCCTAAAGTACAGGCATCACAGTCATTATGTACTTGCTTTAGCATAGGAAGATCTCTTACCATTTACTTATTTTGTAATAACAACAAATCATTGTAGTTGATGTGGCCAAATCTCTGATGTCAAAGGTCTTTTGTAGTCAGGGTCACTGCTGTCAATGCTCGAACTGGTGCAGGTCTCACATCCAACTTGTACAGTCCTCCTGTTCAGATTCTTGTAGCAATTGTCTTCATGCCATCTAGCAGATATTTAATGTAACAGTTATTAATTCAACTTTCAAATCTTCATCTGTAATCATAGATACAGAAATCAAGTTCTTTGTTATGCTAGGCACATACATCACATTATAAATTTGTGTGATATTACCCTTAGGTAGAATGACAGAAACTTTCCCACATCCTTTGATTTGATGAATTCTATCATAACCTAGGTAAATATGTGTGCCTTTATTGATTTCTTTAAAATCTTCAATCCGGTGCTTGTTCCCTGTCATTTGTGTTGATGCTCCTGAATATACATACCATATGTCTGCATCAACATTTTCATCATGATCTACCATGAACAATCTGAAATTCTGCACCTGATCACCATTCGCGAGATGACTTGCATGTCTTTTTGGGTTTTGTTGTTCTTCATGATATTTCGTTTTCCTACACTCCCTGGCAAAATGACCCAATTTTCTGCAATAAAAACATTTAGTTTCAGAGTAGCTTTTATGGGGATGCATACCTTGAGTTTGATTTGGCCGTTCTATGAACTTGCTCCGTTTTGCTGTTTTGGACCTCCTTTCCCTTTGTAAAAGTTTTTCTTCACCATCAATGCAAGATCGGCACTCTAGGCCTTCAGAGATGATCTTCTTTCTTCTTCCTGCATCAGTATACCTATCAGCTCTTCAAAATGCGGGATCTTCTCTCTGGCTTTTATCCCAGTGATGAAAATCTGATAATCATCAGTGACACCATTCATTGTAATGGTTACAGGATCTGTATCATCAACTGTATGACCAATTTCTGACAATTTGTTCTTCAGATCCTTGATCCTTGCTATGAATGAAGCAATTGTTTCATTATCCTCCATCTTCAGGGACATGATCTTACTCTTGAGAAATAGAAGATGATTTGAATTCCTGATCTCGTACAACTCCTTCAGAATACCCCTAAACTCGTTAGCTGACTTACCTTCTCTGATGTGTGGTATAATGCAGTCTTTCACTGACATCTTTAACATTGTCCTTGCTCTACTTTCTCATTTCTCCCAATCTAGGATTGATTTTGATCCAGTCGCGGGCTTCGACTCATCCCCATTGACAATCATCCAAGCACTCTCCACTTCTAGCAGAGTCTGCATCTTGAACTTCCAATTTGTATAATTGGAACCATCGAGCTTGTTATTCTCATTCATGCATGCTTCAAATATATTGTTATTCATCTTGGCAATTTTAAAAAAAAAA
The DNA here is from genome assembly GCA_000404065.3 of Pinus taeda. Classification (NCBI taxonomy): domain Eukaryota; kingdom Viridiplantae; phylum Streptophyta; class Pinopsida; order Pinales; family Pinaceae; genus Pinus; species Pinus taeda. Next base: position 36,600 of record APFE031285118.1, read on the forward strand.
AACGACAGGTAAAAGATGTTAACTTTACCCCAGATCTGTGATAGAAACAGATCACTATTCTTCAATGTTGTTTGATCTCGAAGTACACTCGCTAATCACCATGGCTTTCTTTTCAGCCTCCAAAAAGCCTTCTGTTGTTAGCTACAACCTTCTATTGTCAGCTACAACCTTGTTATTGGCTTTCCCACATTGCTTCTCTGATTTACACAATCATTGTAGATATACACCCAATATCTAAGACTATCACTCTATACATTAATTTTCTAAGACGTCGTTGTAGTTGTATGCCCAATATCTGAGATTGTCGCAGATGTACATTGAAAACCTATGATGCTCGAAAAATAAAAATTGCGAGAAGTGTAATAGTGCTATCGTCGCGCCTATCCACTCAAAACCTGCGATGATTTCGGTTTAGTCACACCCACCAGACAACGTACAGGTTCCTCAGCCCTGATGCTCTGATACCATGATAAAAATGGAAATGTTTGTATTAAAATAAAACCCACTGGTCAGCTCTACGAAAGAGATTCTGAACCAGGGGGGTATGGCTCTGTAGAATGCTCTACATTGTTCATGCACATTACACATTAAATAGAAAACATGTTTTTAGGGAAGTTAGAATAGCATCGTAAGAAATAGAAACTAATTCCTATCCTGAGGTTATGTGAACCAACTCTACCTATTCTAGGATATTCTCCATTATCTTCAACATTCCAGACAAATAGCTGGCAACAACAAAGTATAGTGAGCTCTTACAAATTTAACTATACTATTTGACCTGGAAACAAAACAACAAAAGAAGATTATAGTTTGGAAATTTTTATGTCAGAAGAGCTGTTATCACAGCCAATTCCTTCCCAAGATCAGAAATCCAATGCTTTATGTCAAAAATTCCTTTGAGAGCGTCAAGAGCGTAAACTGCAGTTTAAGAACTGCTAGATTAGGCATTGAATGATAATTGTTGTAATTTCAATATAAGAATTTTTACTCATTCGACTTACTATCCTGAGAATTTGTTCCTCGGTCTATGTAAGATAGCCAGAGATACTCGAAAGCATTGAGTATAGGAGGACGGTTGGAGTTAGGGGCTTCAGTGATGTTAAAATAATATCGTATTTTATCGGGGAGGAATGTCTTGTCTAAGGCTGAATGATTACGCATGAGAGTAATGCGCAGTACAGTAGTGGCTTAAAACTATTCTAGACCAGTTATCTCATGGTAAAAAGATCTCGATTTAGACATAATGAGTTTTTCAATCTCAGCAAAATACAACTGCAACAATGATTTGGCCCCTTGGGGTGCCGATGATACTTTGATTGAAATGATGTCTGAGTTATTTCTAACACTCGTCGTCTGCATGATAGCACTGGGAGGAAGTTCTTTGGTATGTTTTGTTGAAACAGTGTTATGGGAACATACACATCGCATATCTTCACCCATACAAAGCTATTCAACTTACTCTTTTGACAAAAGAAATATTTACTATTGTTCCATAACCCTAATCAAAATTAGTTTTCACATATCATGCTTTTCTGTATGCAATATATAAATTGAGAAAGAGACATCAAAATGGATTACTAGCTCTAATATCACAAATAAAGGGTCTAGTTGGACTATAATGGTATAAATTTGCAAGAATTGAAAAAAAAATTGGAAAAGATAATGAATTTAATATTTTAATGTTGATGAGAATCAATACCTAGATGAGCATCTAAGTAATAACTATATGCATGCAGAAAGTCTAACTAAAGTTAAGTGTACTTTATGCTACGTTGATGTGCATGTACACCACATGCAAACACTAAATCTATCTAAATTTAACTAATGTGCATGTAGACCAACAACCCAACAAACCCACCCCCCCCCCCCACCCCACAAAGCATAACTTATGCGAGTATGATGCAATATGGATGAGTCATGAAAACAAGGTCATTTTAGGTTCCCATGTATAAAGCATGAAAGAGGAAAGAGGGAAAACCAAGTGGGAAAAAAAACCCCCTCAAAATACAATGTAAAACTAAACGAAAAGAAAACTACTAGGTAATTGTGTCCTTCACCCCGAGATGCTCCTATAGAAAGTGAAACTCCTCCTTAGTGAAAGTCTTGGTGAAGATGTCACCAGTGTGCTCAAAACTGGGAGAGTATTGTAGATTGATGATCCCATCCTGAATCAATTATATGATGTAGTGCATGTAGATCTCAATATGTTTTGTATGTTGCCACTGTGCTGGATCTATGCAAAAATTCAATGTACTCTAATTGTCAACCATATGGCAATGGAATGATGGAAAATGATACCAAGCTCAGAAATAAAATGTTGTAGCCAAATGGCGTGAATGGTGGCTTTGACTTCTCCTTTGTACTCGGCCTTTCCTGATGATAAAGCAATGGTGACCTGCTTCTTTCTTGAGCAACAAATGTGGTCGGATCCCAAATTAAGAACATAGTCAGAGGTGGACTTGCGATGAAGGTTGTCACCAACACAATCTGAATCTATGAACTCAATGAGGTCCAAAGAATAATTAGTTGCATAATGAATCCCATAGGTGATTGTCCCATGGACATAACGAAGGATGTGTTTTGCAGCTTTTTTGTGTAACCCATGTGGCTCTTACATGTATCTGGAAATTTCTCGTATAGCATATTATGAGAGATCGGGATGGCAGTGAGTGAGATAAAGAAGACTCCCCAAAAGTTGATGGTATAATGTGTAATCAACCAATGGTGTGTCTTTGCCATCCTCAAACTTTATCCCTAATAAGAAAGATGTGGTTGTTGGCTTGTAGTCACTCATGTGAAATCATGCTAAAAGATCCCTATCACACTTTGGCTAAGAAATGGTAATCCCAAAACCATTTTGATTGTTCTCTAGTCCCAAGAAGTAAATGAGTGAACCCATGCCTTCCATAGAAAAATGGTTATGCAATGTAGTTTTAATCTTAACAATGACAGAAATTGAATTACCTGTTATCAAAAGATCATCTCAGGGTAGAGTATTATGATCAACAAGGAGTAAGTTTTCTAGGGTCTTTGAAAAGACTAAAAAGGTGATCCTTTGCAACCTTCCCCAAATCTTCTTGTGATCTTCTAGTAATACCATGTTTAGCCTTAATTTCCCAATAAAATTTGAAAGTCTCCTAAATTTTGTAATTTTATGTAAAATATTAATGTTTCCATCTCCATCCTTTACACAAATTACTCTATATTTCAATCTACATTCCTCCTCTTCAACTTTTAGCATCTAGGAGTTTCTCTCTTCTAGATTAAAAAGGAACAATTTCACTTATTGATCTGAAATGAGGGTTTAATAACTTGTTATGCTTACAAGAACCTCCCACTCCAAAGCTTAACAAATATATGATCTAGCTTATGTTAACAATTGCGGAATTAAGTACTTGAAATAGGTGTATGTCTTTGTTTGTTTTTAACTGTTTAAGTTCTTTAAGTCGATTTGTTTCTACTAATATTAAACACACATAACAACCATATAATGCAGCAAATAAATGTCAACACATAACAACAAATTTAATTTAGGAGTTCACTCGAATATCGTGGGCTATGTCTCCTTGAGCTTTTGTCATTTTGACTTGGCTTTTTGGGATTATTGAAAAGTTTCTTTTACAAGTTCCACTCTTAACTCCAAAGGTTATTGAACTGAACCAATGGGCTGAGAAAACCATCTATATCATTTTCATGGCTGTCATCACTCTCCAAACAGATCTAAGGTCCCTTAGACTTGATTCCTTCAATCGGTGCACTGAGATTACCTGAGCTTCTTGATGGCACTAACTCCTTCCTAATTCTTCAACTATCACTAAAACCTCTTCTATTATCTCCAACACATATCAGACATCAATAATAAATTGATCATTTTCTCAAAATGAGCATTGCATCCCCAAACTAGACCTTCCTCCACGATTGGCACTGGGATGCCTCAAACATCCCTGTAGCATCTCGGCCTTTAGAAGTCTCCAAATGCTTCTGCAAACCCCTACAATGGATTTAGAAGACTCATTATAGTCAGGAATGATTGTTGGTTCGCTGAGAAAGAATATTGGTAGCTCTTGCAACTGCCTCCAACCCCTGGTGGCCTTGAGCTCCAAAATCTCCTTGGATGAAAATCTCCTTGAGAATGGCTTCTTCAGCTTCTCTGGACTATTCCATTGGCTTCAAAAGGCTTCAATTAGCCTAGCTAGCCTCTTGTTTCACTCCATTAGGTCGAAAATTGCTCCTGGAGTGTATTTAGGCAGTTTTCCCCAAAGATCCTCCACTAATTTTGGTTAACTGCACTTAACTGTAGTTAATTTGGCATGACCGCCCTTTTTTAGTGTTCCGCCAAACTAACCGTCAGAGTTGGTGGTTACCGTAACCATCTGGCATGCATGTGAACGGTTAATCGCCAGCGGTTAGGGGATAAGACCATTAAGGTTGGTGGTTTGTTGGAAAATGGTTAACTTCGCGAATATGAGACCAGGTCTTATGGGACAACTGGCGGGTAAGACTGCTAATGGTCCTAACCCCTAAATCTGCAATGGTTAAAACATAAATAAAATATTTTCACTTGATATGTTAAGAATCACTGTAGAGTAGAGTTGGTAGCATGCTTGTTTGTCTTGCAGGAGGTCATGGGTTCGATTCCGTCAAACCCCAACAAAATTTTACCATACCATTCTAAGGCCACGTGGCAGCCTCTGGGCTTGCCACATGTCAGCACCTAATTGGTCAGCCAAAGGATTATTTTGGAGAATATTCCAAGGAATATTTTGGGGAATATTCATTGGAATATTCTTTTTTTAATATTTCCCAAAAATCAATTTATTCTTGGAAATTGTAGTTTACTAGACTTTTTCAAATTGTGATAACTCTTTAATACGGTTTCAGTTTTTCGAACCGTTCACAAAGTCGGAATCAGGAAGACGAGATCTATTCAGTCACTCAGGTTCGACACTCTTTTGAACACTTTGAAATTTGAGCTATCATTAAAGTCCTGGATTAATATCTGATCACTCCTCCCCATTAGGAATCTTTTGGACCCCATAAGACCTATCTACTGATCTGAACAGTAGATGAGAGTACAACACCCTCTTCTTCCAGCCTCCATAGACTTGCCTTGCATGGCTAGTGCCTTTGAACCAAAACTCTAAGGTAGTCGATACTTCCCTTCCTGGATGCGTTTGTCCTCATGTTAAGAACTATCTTCCTTGAACTCATTCATAATGTACAGAAGGTAGCTGAACATTGCTTCCAAGCCACTTCCATGGCAACCTTTGCTACTGCAAATCTTCTTCAACAGATGATGTCGAAAGAACAAAATAACTTGATGACACAAATTCTTGCTCCATTAAGAAATAAATTTCACATCATGTGAATCATCATCATGTCTTTACATCTTGTGTACAAATAATTGACTAAATCATAAGCCAACTAGAAACATGCCTTTTCAAACATTTGACTCTTCAAGTCAAGCATGTATAAAAAGAATTTTAATGATTCTTTTACAAAGATGAAACACTTCATCATTATCTCCCTTTTACAATCTTGGAGACCAAATCAACTCTTCCAAGTCGACATGGCATTGCATGCATGTTTAAACAAAACAATATGATGGTCGATTTCTTTCCATCAAGTCAATTACATACATGTTCAAATACAAGGAAATCATCAACATACCTGTGTTCATACATATCATTCTTCTGCATGTATTCAATTCTTCAATGTTCTCTTAAGCACAATCATAAGTACAAGACCCTCGATCACATGTACATGTACTTTCAAAGCAGAAATGAAGATAATTTTGTTGCACTAAAGTGAGTATACATATTCAACTTTTCCATCCTGCAACTTGCATTCCACTAGCAAAGAAATGTGTCAAATCAAAAAAACATGCAAATTTAATTGGATAAGAACTCTAGACATTTCTTACCAATCCACACCAAAGGTGCTTCCTTTAACTACACATCGACATCGATATGTGGATCATCCTGACACACATCAATTATGGAAACTTCCTTTCCATTCTTGCCATTCTCCTTTTCCACCTTCTTCAAATTTCGTGGAAGCATTGTTGGATTCAAAGTCCAACACCTTTCAACCATAATTCCTTGCTTATGGCAATAAGTGCAACACATGTTCATATCCTTGACAGCATAATTTTCCTTGCCCAATGGACCTTTGGCTTCTTGTCTCCTTTCCTTCAAAAGTTTCCTGTATGTGGCCATTCTCTTCCAACATCTAGAAACACTATGGTTAACCAAACCACAAAAGGAACATGCAATTGTTTTCCAATGCTTATGTGGAAATTTACCATGCTTATAATAATCAAAAGAAGTGTGATTGAAATCATATTTATACCTTTCTCTTTTATCATTGTTATCTTCATGAGGAGGTGAATCAAATGAAGAAGTAGCTCCCTTTGGAACACCATCAATCCCTTCAATGCTTTAGAGCTTTCACAACTCTCTGGTTCAAGTGCATGCTTATGAACACCTTCTTCCTGTAAAGTATGTTTCAAACTATTGCATTCCCCAAGAATACGATCTTTACAAACTTGAGGTAGGGAACCTGAAATGAAACTCCTTCTAGGAACTGTTTCAATTTCCTTCATGACCACTTTGGAACTTTCTCCATAAGATTGTCCATAGCTAAGACCCAAATACTTAGGCCTTTCCTCAACCATTCCTGGCTCAACAATGCCCTGTGCATGTTTTCCCAATCCTTTTTCTTCATAGCCCATTTTTGACATCAACTTGGACCCTATGCCTCTTGTATGTTTTTCAAAAGAACCAACATAAACATTCTTAGAGGAAATTGAAGACAAACTAGAATTGTTTACCTCTTCTTCAAGTTGATACTTGACTAAGGCTTCTTTGGAAACAAGGATTTGTGTCTCCAACTCATGCATCCTTTCCAGGTTCATATTTGCAATATGAAGTTGTCTCTCCATTTCTTGCAATTTTTCAGAAAGCAACTTCTTCTCTTCCTTCATGGAATTCAACTGCTCTCAAATTTTTGTGCTCTTCCTTTCATCTTCATACATTTCTCTCACCATATCCATCATGATGGACAATTCTTGCTTCATGTTTTCATCAAAGAATCTTGTGAAAGAGGAGGATTTGGAAAACTCACTTGTAGAATTTGTCATCATAAAAATGAACAAAAGCACTTCAACAAAATTCACAGAGCTTTCAAAGAACTAATAACAAATTTATGAACTAAATGGTAGTAGAATCAAATTCTTATTCAAGTAGCCTTTTGTAAACAAACCCTCTTGTGCTTCAAGGGTTGCCTTGAGGTCCTTTGGGTAAGGAGAATTCCTTCAGCCCTTCTTCCTTCTCGTTCTCTCCTGGACTTAACTTTTCAGTAGCTTTCCCTTTACCTTTGCAAACTCAAACAATAGTCAGTTTACAAATAATCAAACAGTATAATTTGACTATTTAAAGACCTTTCAAACAAACAATATTTTGCTCTGTCAATCAAGCATCTTGCTCTGATACCACCTGATCTGAAATGAGGGTTTAACAACTTGTTATGCTTACAAGAACCTCCCACTCCAAAGCTTAACAAATATATGATCTAGCTTATGTTGACAATTATGGAATTAAGTACTTGAAACAGGTGTATGCCTTTGTTTATTTTTAATAGTTTAAGCGCTTTAAGTCGATTTGTTTCTGCTAAAATTAAACATACATAATAGCCATATAATGCAGCAAATAAACATCAACACATAACATCAAATTTAATCAAGGGGTTCACCTGAATATCGTGGGCTACATCTCCTTGAGCTTTTTTATCTTGACTTGGCTCTTTGGGATTATGGAAAAGTTTCTTTTCCAAGTTACACACTTAACTCCAAAGGTTACTGAACTAAACCAATGGGCTCAGAAAACCATCTATATTCATGTCATGGCTATCATCACTCTACAAACAGATCTAAGGTCCCTTAGACTTGATTCTTCAATCAGTGCACTGAGATTCCCTGAGCTTCTTGATGGAACTCTCCTTCAGAATTATTCAACTGTCACTGAAACCTCTTCTACTATCTCCAGCACATATCAAACATCAACAATAGACTGATCATTTTCTCAAAATGAGCACTTCATCCCTAATCTAGACCTTCCTCCACGATTGGCACTGGGTTGCCTCAAACTTCCCTGTAGCATCTTGGCCTTTAGAAGTCTCCAAATGCTTCTGAAAACCCCTGCAATGGATTCATAAGACTCATTATAGTTAGGAATGACTGCTGATTCGCTGAGAACGAATACTGGTAGCTCCTGCAGCTGCCTCCAATCCCTGGTGGCCCTAAGCTCCAAAATCTCCTTGAAGATGGCTTCTTCAGTGTCTCTAGACTATTCCATTGGCTTCAGAAGGCTTCAATTATCCTATCTAGCCTCTTGTTTCACTCCCTTAGGTCTAAAACTACTCCTAGAGTGCCTTTAAGCAGTTTCCCCTAGAGATCCTCCACTAATTTTGGTTAACTGCACTTAATTGTAGTTAATTTTGGCATGATCACCCTTTTTTAACACTCCGCCAAACTAACCATCGGAGCTGGTGGTTACTATAACCATATGGTGCACATGTGAACGGTTAATCCACCGGCAGTTAGGGGATAAGACCGTTAAGGTTGGTGGTTTGTTGGCAAACGATTAACTTCACAAATATGTGACTAGGCCTTATAGGACTGCTGGCAGGTAAGAACGTTGGCAGTCCTAACCCTAGAATTTGCAACAATTAAAACAAAAATACAAAATTTGCACTTGATATGTTAAGAATCATCGTAGAGCAGAGTTGGTAGCGCGCTCGTTTGTCTTGCCAAAGGTCATAGGTTCGATTTCGTCAGACCCCAACAAAATTTTACCATACCATTCCAGGGCCATGTGGCAGCCTCTAGGCTTGCCACATGTCAGCACCTTATTGGTCAGCTGAAAGGAATATTCCGAGAAATATTCTAAGGAGTATTCTTTTTTTAATATTTCCCAAAAATTAGTTTATTCTTGGAAATTGCAGTTTACTAGACTTTTTCAAATTGCAATAACTCTTTCATACAGTGTCGGTTTTTTGAACTGTCCATGGCACTGGAATCAGGAAGATGAGATCTATCTGTTCGCTTAGGTTTGAAACTCTTTCGAACACTTTGAAATTTGAGCTATCATTAAAGTCCTGGATCAATATATGATCACTTATTTAAGAAATTTTGAGGAGATATAGGATTGAAAAGTGTTGTTATAGTCTTGTTTAATAAAAACCTTGAACTATTGTTTGAGTTAATTCATTTTGAAAACCCAAGAATTGATGGCATAAATAGAAGGTCTAGCTAACAAGTCCTTCCAACATAACTTCACCAAAGAGATGAAAGAATCATCTTTTAGCCTGGAGTGGTTGAATTTGAAAGAATAAATAATGGAAAAAGCCTCAAAATACAACTAAAGAAATAATAGGAATAGGTCAAAGATACCTTCAATACTAACCTAAGATCGAAATTTACCTAACCCATTAGCTAGGGATTCAATTAACAAAAAGTGATCAATTCTTTTAGCAATCCCTTGTTCTCCCAGTCTCCCATTCCTCCAGGTAAGGACCAGGGAAATGGGACAAACATCAATAAGATTTGAGTATTGAATTAGCTGAGAAAATGCATGAGCTAAGGGGTCAAACTGAGCATTAACCCCCCAAATTTCACTAGTAGAGGTAGTGAAATTTTGGTCCCTTACTAATATGAGAGATTGGTTGAGTAGCAAATCACTATCATGTAGGTTTTTCCAAAACACATTTTTATCCACATACAACCCATAATAGTTAACAAGTACGATATCTCTATCCAGTCCTCTTAAAGAACCTTCCAAAATAATACCAACCTTCAAAGGAAAGGGTCTAAAGGTAGCATCCCTTTGACTTCACATAACCAATAAACCCCTAAAATTCCCCATTGCCTTCATAGTACAAACATAACACCCAAGATAAATCATGAGAAACTCCTCACAAGCATTTTCCCTTGACACCATAGTTTCCTAGATTAAAATTACCAAAGGTCTATGAACCTCAATACGTCTCTTATGTGCATGTTTTTTAGGAGGTCCCCCTACTCCCCGGATACTTAGAGACATCAGTATCTTGAGAAACCTTCTCAAGAGGGATTCTCCACTCAAAGTGCCCAATGATTACTAGTAATATTTCTGACCTCCTTAAATAGCCATCCCTGGATAGCTCCTTCATGGGCCAACTCTTTCTTGTTTTGTTGTTTCTTTCTAATAGTCACAGTATTAAAGGAAGTTTTTAAATCTAAGCACTCTAGAGCCAATGAATGCAAGGAGTGAAAAATGAAGAGAGGAGAGAGGTTTAATGAATCCTCATAGGAATGTTCATGAGAAAATGGCCCAAGTATTATAGAGTCCCCAAACTCTAGATCATTTAAAGGTTGAGGAGTCAGAGAAGATGAAAACTAATCATAGGGAGGGGGAAAAATAAAAAAACCTTCCCAAGGGACCAAAGGTTTCAAGACAATTTGAAAGAATCAAGCAAACAAAGTAGTTTGGGGGGGACTGAGAAGATCTTAAAATAAGATTGTGACAATTTTTCCCACCCATTGGATGACACGACTTACCAAGAATAGTAGATTTCTTACTCAAAGGGGGAAGTCTTCATTAAACAAACATTTTAGAGCATGATTTTTGTAAACTGGATTATCATCAAAATCATGTTCAAACAAATTTGTAATGGTAGTAAGGGAAGAGATGCGTTCAATTTTATCCATCAACAAAATATCTTTCAGAGTAAGAGACTGAATTAACTTACATGAGAATTCTTCCAAGAAGGAAGATTCTTTCTCGGGAAATGTAGGAGCACAATCTACCCTGGATTTCAGCCTAGAAACATTATTCTTGTTAAACTCCAAAATTTGCACCTTTATGCACAATTATAGAACAGAAAGGGATTCCAAGGATCCATTCCTGGGGAGAAAATGAAGTCCATCAATAGGGAAACCGCTAGGATAAGAAGGTGCATCCCCATGAATAGTGAGGGGAAACCTCTTAATGTTTACATCAAATTCTAAGGCAAGTGGGAAGTCTCGCACTACAATGGCATAGTGTGGAGGCTCAACATCCAAGAATTTTTGGCCACATCGCTAATGGGGAAGACAAGGATACCACCCGAGTCCCCAAATCAATAATGGAACTAACAACATGAAATTCACTAGAAACCATATTGGGATTTTTCAACTCGTTCATATGAGCCACCTCAGAAACCCTAAAAGAAATTTCCCCCCTAATGGCACCCGTGACATCCTCCTCAAAAAGCTATTCATCTGTCAATGAGAGTATGGAACCCACCACTCGAGTGACCTAGTGGTCTAGGAAACCCTTTGAAGAAACCTCCCCACTCTAATAGTAGCCAAAACTTCACACATGCAAGCCTTATTTTGAAAGACGTGACTCGCCGGGAACTGCCAAATTATCTTCAAATCCCATAAGAGGAAGTTTTTTGGTATCTAGGTTGAGAAAAAACTTATTTTACTAACTAAATTAAGGATTTTGTGAATTAAGGCTTCTAATGACACCATAGGCATCTAAATGGGACTTTCTAGAAGTCTAGGGGTTAACTCAATGAATTTTTCCCTTAGAAAATCTCTAACTCCACTAGAAGTCCCAGGGATACATCTAATTCAACCGATATCCATAACATACTTTTATCAAAACCCACCAGAGTCAAATCATCAAAATATACGAATGCACCAATGTTATTGGCCACTTTCCAACAATCTATTCGGTCCAAAGCTCCACAAGAAATCATGCTAACTTAACCCAAATATTTTGAGACTCGAGTTTCTTCGAGAACAAATTAAAACCTACATGCCATATCTAGAGTAAAAGATTGCCACGACCAATCACCCGGGGCTTCATGTGGATCAATTCAAGGTCTGTTTTATCCAAGAAATGAAAGTGAAGCTAGTTGTTCATAAGAAGACTAAAAATGGGTGTGTAGTCGAGTTGTGGCCTCAAATTTTGAGATAATCAATGTATAATCTTCTCCTTCTTGGGGGCAATGTAATATAATTCACCCACCAATTCCGTTGTCACCAAGTTGGTCACTCTACCCATGTCGACATCGCACCCTAGAGTAAGGGCTAAATTCTCAACACAAGTTTGCATAACTTTGGGGGGTGTTTTAACCCTCACTATTGCTCCTTGAGGATTTTCTTTGGGTTGATGTGGCAGATTTTTTTGACACTGACAAGAACCCCCAACCTCCTGCAGCCAACTCACCATACCACCATCCAAGAGAGTGTCAGTAGCCCTCGACTCCTCATGCTTAGCATCAATAAGATTTTTTGGGCACTTCATGTGGTTAAGGTCAAGATCAGAGAGAAAGAAAAAGTGTTTGGAAAGTTAACCTAGATGCATCACCCACCTCAAAAAAACCCTGGTAATCCTAAGTGGACACGACTTCCTATCATTTTCTCATAGTGGCCCATGACCAAAGTGTTGTATTCACCACACCCTTCAGGGGATCAATATGTAACACACCACACCCTCCAATAGATCAACACGTAACACATAACGTATCTACACACGATCCTCCTCTAAATCCAACATCTCGATTGCCACACCTCTCTTCACCTTACCCATATTATTTTCTTTATTACCTCCTTCATACACCATTTCAAGGGAAAATCAACAATTTCCCAATTTCACAAATCAACATATTAAATTAATTCCTCCCTAACGTATTCCAATACAACTCTCTCACTCAATCTCCAATGTAATCTGACAAATCAACAATTTCCCAACTGCACAAATCAACATATTAAATTAACTCCTCCCTAATGTATCTCTGAGACAACTCTCTCGCTCAATCTCCAACCTAATCTATCAAGGTAAGCTGATGTCATATAGAGTGAAGGAATGTGACTTTGTTGGATTGGGTACCATAACCATTGAATAATTTGCATCCATTCATCCAAGTTATTATGACATCTCAGGTCATTTCTTTATAAGATTACAACTGTCTATCTATAGTATTTCTCCAACCTAATCTGTCAATGCTAGTTTATGTCTTCTAATGTGAAGGAAGGTGACTTTGTTGGATTGGGTACCATAACCATTGAATAATTTGCAACCATTCATCTAAGTTACTAAGACATCAAGGTTGTTTTGTTATAAGATTATAGTTGTCTATCATATTATAGTATTTTTAAGCTTGAACTGGGTTTACAACAAATTTCTCCTCAACGATATTGATCGGGTCACCCCCCTTTCTCAGGAGTTTTTTACTGTAAAAATCAATGCCCACTATCAATTCTACGACCATCATTAGAACTCCGCTAAGAGATACTCCTAAGGCAACTCCCAATTTTCTCTTCTTAAAAATTGGCAAATGCTGAAATAGGTAAGGGTTTCCACAATAGCCAGAACACATTAAAAAGGGGGATTTCCCATAAATGCGGGGCAGTAAGATCATTTATAATTTCAATTTTAGATATGTATGGGAATTCTAGTATTGAAAATATGAAAGAAAATTTTGAACCTCGAGATCTTAAAAAAGAGATGTAAAAAAATATCATTATTTCATTTTCAATGAATTCTTGAGAATGCTTTGAAATGTTGTGCATGAATCACACCACTAAGATTGTTATTTTCCATTAGCCTATCATAAGGAACATTTCTGCATGATGATAGTGATTAAATCTTTTAATTTGAACAACGTCTGTGAAAAATAATCCCTTATAAGAAATACTAAAAAGTATTACAACCAGATGATACTGGTTAATTCTTTTAATTGATAATGGAAATAATAATAATAGTGAGATTTTTTTTTGGATTAATCACATCATTAAAATTTGGTCAACATTTCCAACCATCTAATGTGGTTCAACCTCTCATGACAATAATAATTAAAGAAAATGGAGCTTATAACTCTTTAATGTTTTTGAGTTCAGATAGCCCCTCCTTAATGCTACCACTAAGGATTTTTTTTCTTGTAGATACCTAAACAAAATAATTAAAGGCAACATGCTGCAATTTGTCTGTGTAAAATTATGATAAAAACTAGTTGTGTGAAAATACATAACAACGCGATCATTTCTTGTTGAGAATTAACCACATTGCTAAATTGAAGAGATCCAACAATGGTCCCATTAGATTATTATTGTCAAGTGACCTGCTAATTTCAACATTAGGAATGAATGAATCTTCCTTCCACCATAATATTTGTATCATGGCAGAGGGTGCTCACTTTCTATGCGGGACCATCATATACTATTAATAAAAGATTGAAGGCTTTGAGCACAGTCAATTGACTAATTTAAATACACTTGGAAGACACTTTATTACTAAACCGAGTATTTTGTAATATCTATATATTTGTTCATTCTACAACTTTTGACTTCAGGATTTGATAGAATGGATAAATAGATTATAGACAAATAAAAGTAGAATCATGTTTACAAGTGAACTAACGTTGTCAAGCGTCCAATATCCTCAGGTATAGATCCTATAAGATTCCTTCTCGATAAATTCCTTACAACAACAGAATTATGATCAAGTAGTACAATTTCAGGTACAGTGGGTTCATTTTCAGCTAATAACGGACTATAAAGAAGTAGACAAAATAAGTAAACTTACAATTCCAAAAATTTTATGTCGGAAGAGTTGTAATCACAATGGGTTCCTTTCCACTCAATCAAATAGCAAGGATTGGATATCCAATTTTTTATGCTAAACTTACTTTTGATGGCAAGAAGAGCTTCAACTGCAGGTTGAATTGTACTTGGTTAGACACTATTGAATCATACTATCACAAATTTGTGTATGGGGAGTTTGGTCAGGACACTTACCATCTTGCGAATATTGTTGGAATGGAAAAGGAGCTTTAACACAACAGTCACACAAAACACATGAGCTACGGCTCTTCTATTGATCATACAAAAACATGATTATTACAATGAATTGAAGGGTATTTAACCTTTTCCAACTAGCGGCTCACCTAAAATATCTTGACATGCAACCACACACTTAATGCAACTAAGACTTAACTTGACTTGACTCAATGCTTCAACACTCAGTTAACAAACTCTCTAATTTTATCCAACTCCTCATGTGGGAGTAATTAGCTAATTTTAACACTCCCCCTTAATTATGACCGCTAAACTAAAACTAACTCATAGCAAATCAAACATGCTTGTTGGTCTATGTCTCAGCTAGGCTTACAACACCCAAGTTTCTTCTATGAAACTCATACACTTCTTTCGTTAATGACTAAGTAAATATGTCAGCCAATTGATCACTAGATTTACAAGGCTTCAAGTGAACTTCTCCATTTCTCACAAGTTCTCTAACAAACTGATATCTAGCATCAATATGCTTTCTTTTTGATGAAACACACTATTCTTGGATAGTGCAATCGCTGAGGTGTTGTCCCAATATATTGATGTTGATCTTTGTTGTTTTTGCTTGAGTCCATCAAATACTCTTCTTAACCAGACTGTTTGACATGTTGTTGATGTTGCTACTACATATTTTGCTTCTCCTGATGAAAGTGTCACAATGGGTTGCTTCTTAGATGTCCATGAAATGACACCTGAACCAAGATGGAACACATAAGCAAAAGTTCTCTTCTTATCATCCAAACGGCCTACAAAATCACTATCTATGTATCCACTCAAATCCTTCTTTTCTATGCTTGCGCATACATTATTCCACAATATCTAGTTCTTGTTATATATCTCAAAATTCTTTTTCCCGCACTCCAATGTGTGTCTTTAGGAGTCTCCATAAATTTGGAAATATAACCCACTCCTTGCATAGTATCTGGTCCTGTAGTTGTGAGATACATGAGGCTGCAATCTTTTGAATAGAGTTGGATTGACATCTGATCCTTCATCATTTTTGCTTAACTTTGTACCTGTTTCAACTAGTGTAGGGATAGGTTTGTGATTCTCCATCCTAAATCTTTTCAACAAATCTTTGGCATACTTATTTTGACAAACAAAAATTCATTTTCCAGATTGCTCAACTTCTATGCCAAGAAAATATTTCATGAGACCAATATCAGTGATCTCAGATTCTTTCATCATGGCTTCTTTAAATTTATCTATCTCAAAATCACAACTAAAAATCATGTCATCAGCATATAAGAAAACAATCAAAATCTCTCCATACTCATTTACCTTTGAGTACAAGGCAGGCTCAATGTTTCTTCTGCAAAATTCATTCCTGATCATGTAGCTATCAATTTTTCTATACCAAGCTCTAGGTGCTTTTTGAGTCCATAGAGCGCTTTCTTCAACCTATAAATTCTATCTTATTTACCTTCAACTTCATATCTTGGAGGTTGCTGCACATAAATTTCTTCTTCCATAATTACATTAAAGAAGGTTGATTTCACATCCATCTGATATACTTTCCACTTGTTCTGAGTTGCTTTGGCTAGAACGGCTCTTATAGTATCCAATCTGGCTATCGGAGAAAATGTTTCTCTAAAATATATTCCGAGTTGCTGCGAGAATCCTTTTGCTACAAGTCTTTCTTTAAATCTGTCAATTTCACCTTTCTCATTCAACTTTGTCTTATACACCCATTCGACACCAATAAGATTTGTTTCCTTTGGAAAGTCAATCAAATCTCATGTATTATTCTTTTCAATAGGTTCAATTTCTTCATCCATGACTTGCACCCAATTTTCATCTCTGGTTACTTCTTCAAATGAATATGGTTAGAATAACAACAATGCAAAATTTGAACTAAAATCCAAATCATCATAAATATCTTTCAGACATCTCATCTTTCTCTTACCATTGCTTGATTCATCACCTGATTGATTGTTGGGAGAATCCCGATTTGTTGATCTGCTTGAAGATCCATGATGCTCATAAAATCTTGGATTCCTTGTTGGTGTGTCTTTGTTTGGTGTCTACACCTGTGATTCTTGCCGCTCCTTTTCTGCTACATCATCTTCTTCCATCAGTGGCACGTGTGCATCAACTGTTTTTTCTACAGTCCCATCCCATGACTCTTGTTCTTTGAACACATCTCTACTAATTATGGTCTTCTTAGTAACAAGGTTATACAATTTGTAAGCTTTTGATTGCTCACTATAACTAGTAAATGTGGATTTTTCACTTTTATCATCCAATTTTCCTCTTCGTTCTTTAGGCACATGTGCATAAGCTACACATCCAAATACTTTGAGATGAGATATGTTGCGAGACATACCTGATCATGCTTGTTCTACTACTCTATTCATCACACTCTTTGTAGGATATCTATTGATCACATAGATAACACATGTAACTGCTTCTGTCCAATACTCATTAGACAAGTTTATGCCTTTCAACATGCTTCTTGTCATGTTCATAATTGTCTTGTTCTTTCTCTCTACTACACCATTCTGCTGCAGTGTGTACCTAGTTGTAAATTGTCTTCTGATTCCATGTTGTTTGTAGTAATCATGGAGTGCCTTTGAATCATATTCTCCACAACAATCTGACCTCAATACCTTGATATGTTGATCACTTTGGTTCTATGCTAAGGATTTTAATTCTTTAACCTTGCAAAAGTTTCAGACTTCTACATCAAGAATTTAACCCAAGTCTTTCTTTTATAGTCATCAATGAAAATGAGGAAGTAACTACTTCCCCCAATCGATTCTATCCTTATAGGTCCACACAAGTCTGTATGCATTAGCTCAAGAGGTTTCTTTGCTCGGTATGCAACTCCCTTTGGAAAACATTCATGGTGTTTCTTTTCCAAGATGCAACACTCACAAGTACTAGCAGGTTCTTTGATGGGAGGTAATCCTATGACCATCTGTTTCTACTGCAACAATCTTAAACCAGAAAAGTGCAAGTGTTCAAATGAAAAGTGCTATAACCAATAACCATTAGAACATGTAACTATAAAAGAACTGACATCATCACTTTAATTCATAATTAGAGGAAAGAGTTTGTTCCTCATCATATGCACCTTCTCTATTAGTTGCTTGCTTGGGGGTTTATCATATAGAACACATTCTTGACCTTAAAAGATAACTTTTTATTCTTTCTATGTCAATTGACCAACACTTATCAAATTATGTTTGAGATCAGGGACATAATATACCTATGAGATTGTCTTCAACTCGCCCTAATTGGTCAGAATATTTACCACTCCTTTGCTATCTACATCCACAGTCTTGTTAGTCCCCAAATTTATCTCTGTCTTCACAGATTGATCCAAATTTGCAACCAAATTCTTGTTACCTGTCATGTGGTTACTGCAACCACTATCCAATAACCACACACTATCGGAAGGTTCATGCATGGTATGGAAATCTAGGAACATGGATTTAGTACTCTCTATAGTGACATTAGCTCTCTGGTTTCACTAATCAACTATCGTCTTCTTGCAATCGCGAGCATAGTGACAGAGTTTATTGCATTAATAACGTCTCGCTTTTGATTTGTCAAATCTTTGATTATTATTGAAGATCCTGCAACTGCTTCCACTTTTATGTCTGTGCTCTTCTCAGCCATCTCTATGACCACCATATCTTCCACCTTGTCCTCTACCTCTTTGTCTACTTTACCTCAGCCTCTATCTCTTAAAATAGAAACTTGACTTTTGAAAGCAATTTCTAAAGTGGAATCCTTATTTATGTCTATCCTTGCCTCATGTGATAGAAGTGATCCCATCAACTCATCAACTATCAATAATGAAAAATCCTTATTTTTTTCTATGGTTGTTACCACAAAATCAAATTTGGTAGACAAAGATCTGAGGACCTTCTCAACCACTATTTGATCTTTAATTTTTTCACCATAAATTTTTAACTGATTTATGACAATCATGACATGATTCATGAAAGAATCGATATCCTTTGTCTCCTTCATCTACAGACTTTCAAAATATCTCCTATTATTCTACAACTTAACAATCTTAACTTTAGCCATACCTTTATAGGTTGTCGCCGAAGTATCCCATGCTTCCTTTGTTGAAGACGTGATCATAATTTTCTGGAACACTGCTCGGTCCACTCCATGTTGTATAAGTTGCAACGCTTGTGCATTCTTCTTCTTGTCATTCTTCTATTGTTCCCTCTCTACATTAGTGAGATCTCGTTCTTCTACTTCATCCTCAGGTTATGAAAAATCAATCTAGACATAATCTCAAACTTCATGAGCCTACAACGTGGTTGTCATCTTAATGTCTCACACATCATAATCTTTTCCTGTAAACGGTGGCACTGGAGCTGGAAATTTGAGAAAGCCATCTTTCTTCAAAAAAAAAAAAAATTAGAAAACCCTAAATTTCTTTTTTTATAAGATTTGAAAAAATTTATCAATAATCATTTTATTATAAATCACTCACACCATATAATTTTCCAAAACACTATATGAAAAAACTTTATAGAACCCTTTTTTGTTTTAAAAACTTTATAAAAAATGAATAAAACCCTTTCATTAAAAATCCTTGAACATTTGTTATTGTTTATATAAAAAAACCTTTTAATAAAAAAAATCCTTTATATAAACCGTAGTCTAACTAGCCGGAGGAATTACCATGAAAGTTATGGAAATTTTGGTCATATTTAGAGAAAATCTAGCAAGGATTTTTGTAAATCTAAATTATAGTTGTTAAACTTCAAAATTTTAGGTGTCCTAGACGTTTTTGATGGTGTTGAATCCATTTCCACAATCAAAAACATGATTCAAACACTGCCTCTATGAGATTTTTTGAAATTTTTTTGCCCCAACCACTTTTAAACATCGGGGCCATTCCTCAGCCTCGTAAAAGACTCCATTACGTAAAACATAACCTTTTAAAAAAATCATTTTAAAAATCGTCAAAACGAATGTTCCAAAAACAAACCCACGTGATGTATGTTGTAACCCAGTCGAACTTCGAAAAAGACAACCGGCGTGCATTTGAAATTTCACTTGCTTACGACGTTGCTCATGATCGACAAAGTCTAAACTGCGCAATTAACCCGACAAAATTAGCGTGGTTTTTACACTAATGAATTGTGAAATTTACTTCACTGTAACACAAATTTTAAAAAAAATTGTTGTTCTTTTTTTCTTGGTTTTTTTTCTCACTCGCTCTGCAGGTACTACTGATCTTGTGATCCTTACCAATTGGTTGGAAACACAGAAGAGCTTGAACACAAAATTCACACAAAACATGAGCTATGACTTTTTTATTGATTACACAAAATATTGATTATTACAATGAACGGGGGAAGGGTGTTTGATCTTTTCAATTAGCAATTGGCCTAAAATATATTGATATGCAACCACCCATTTAATTTGACTAGCCTAAAATATCTTGCCATGCAACCACACACTTAATTCGACTATGAATTAACTCCACTTAACTCAATACTTCTACACTCAATACTTAATTAACTGACTTTCTAATTTTAACCAACTCCTCATGCGAAATAATTAGATTATTTTAACAAATATGTTGTCAGTAGAACCATCAACATTCCTCGTTTCTACGCAACGCAAGAGTGTTCCTGGTTTAGCCGCTGCATACATGCCGACCCTAAGACTCCTCAACTGAATAGCGTTGATAAAGGGATCATCAGTGTTAGATGTTCTGATCAAGCAAATATAGAGTACACTACCAAAACTAACCATGACATGCTCATAAAAATGTACATTTGTATCTGTGAATGATACATTCTCCAAAGCCAACAAACCAAGTGTCTCAATAGAGAAAGTGAAGCTTGGAAATGGTTGGAATCCACTATAATTTCCAAGGGTAAACCATTGCATTAATAGGTATGGAACTTCTGAACCACGGGCAAATGATAACAATATTTAATGAAATGCTTTTGGAAAACCCATCTAGTGTGAAAGTATGAACCCAAAACGTTTTCAAGACATTGAGCTTATCTCGATTGCAAGTTGTGCAAACCTGTCTACATGGTTCACTGGGTCCTTTTATCTCCATTTATAAACCAACCATCTGGATTGTTAAAAATGGATGAAAGCATTCATATATTTCACACTAAGGTGTATGCATTCAAAACATATAAAATTTTTACATTTAGATATTACTCTAATATATAGTTTCTCAAATTTAACTTATTTCTAACTTAGAAGGAGAGGTTGAGAGAATTTCTCAACCATCTCAAACCAACATCTCAAATATAGGAGGTAAGCATTAACTCCAATATCCCCTTTTAATGCTTAAATTACATAAATTTATTGAAATCATCCATAAACAACAAAATACACAGTCATTCTTTAAGTAGTTTACAACTTATCAGTATAGACTAAATCAAGTTGCCTCATAACCCTAGTAAAGGTGTAGTCGGCAAGTTAGATTCCCGATTCCCCAGTTCGACTCCCGAATCAAGGACATTCTAAAGTCAACCCAAGTCATCACATAAACTCATTAGAAGACCACTTCTGTATATTCAACTAATAATGGATCCTTCTCTAGATCCATAACTACCTTACTATCAGGACAACCATCCATATTGACTCTTTTCATTAAATTGTTCTAAAAAAGTTTAAGAAGTTTAAATTCTTCATTAAATTCATTATCAAAATTCAATGGATATCTGTAACTATTTCTAATTCTTGCCCTTTTAACAAATCATTGGAACTACTTTTCATTATCAAAATTCAATGGATATCTGTAACTGTTTCTAATTCTTGCCCTTTTAACAAATCATTGGAACTACTTTTTCCATTCCATGATATATGCCCAATTTTCCACACATAACGCACGAGGGTCTCTTATATGCAGGTACGCATTTTGACTATAGATCTCTCCCACTGCGATAATCAACATATTTATTGCTTTGGAATAACGGTTCTACATATAATTAACAACCATCAACAATTCTACCTATATCCCAGAAATCGCCCACTTCTCACACCGTCAACAACCAGACCACAAAAAATATCGTGTGTTTGATCCACGCTAAGGTCAAGAGTTGAGCCTATCTCACACACGCTACCGTTTGATAGAGAGGTGCCCACTTATGAAACAACTCCACTACTTTAAATAAACGAACCTTGAACAATAGGTTAGATAACACTGGGCTCACTACACCGCATCAGACCATAACACACTTCAAATATTCACCGAATTGACTCAAAACAGGGTAGCGCACAGACTTGATATCAAATAAACTTTTCTTCTCTAGTCAAATAAGCTTTTCATCTCCGATCATCTCACACTCCATCGCTTGTGAATACAACACACCTTGCCACGTAGCCAACGCCTCCTCTCACAGCAAATATGTCGTACAACTAGCCCTTCAGTGTCTCCTTGCCACAATAAACATGCCCTCATTCTGAGAATTTTAATTCCACATATTTAGATATTTTAATTGAGATGACATATGAATCCTTCTTGCAGCGATTTCACAGTGGCTCTCTCCAATCTCACTATTATAGGCTCCAAGCTCGGCTCAAGGAATGTAAAAACAAGCTATCGTTGCTCCACGCTATTCTACACGTCGCAACTCCAATCTAGATGCGGTTGTCGGCTTATCCACCGGTCTGCACAAATGATTACACAGTCTTAAATGGAAGGGTTTGACTTTATTGATTTTCATTGATATTTTCACGATGATGCTCCACGGCTCCCTTATATCATCATATCCATTGTCTCGCTATCACTTCACCCACATTCTTCACAATTGATCCAGCTACGCTACAGAAAGGACCATGCATGCTTTTCCTTCAGCGCAATGGATTCTCGTGTTCATGGTTCTCATTACATCTCAATCTTGCAAAGTGTTCAATGACAATTTTTCACTCAAAAATCTCAACTGCCTCTCAACTGCTTTTTAGGGAAAATCATCTCCAACCTTGAGCTCTAATACCATATTTTTAGGGAAACTCATCTCCAACCTTGAACTCTAATACCATATTAAGATTAGGGAAACTCATCTCCAACCTTGAACTCTAATACCATATTAAGAATAGTTGAAAGCACTCATATATTTCACACAAAAGTGTATGCACTCAATACACACTTTTACATTTAGACATTACTCTAATATATAGAGTTTTTCAGGTTAAAGTTAGGATCTTATTTTTAATTTAGAAAGAAAATTTCTCAACAATCTCAAACCAACATCTCAATTTGACTAATTTTTTTTAAAACTTCCGAGCTAGGTAGGTGCCATTGAACGTTGAATCGATTATTTAAATTATTTCTTTCCTTTTGTCTGCCATCCCTGGTCTTCCAGCCTTCAGTGTCATCTTGAATGAATTCAAAATATCCATTTTCCCCTCCAAATTTCCCATTCGTGAAGAAAGCCGTAATTAGTGTTACAAACTCACGTTTAGAATAAACCTGAAATCGATGTTGTAGCTTAATAGGCACTGCTATCAGGCTCAG
The DNA here is from genome assembly GCA_000404065.3 of Pinus taeda. Lineage (NCBI taxonomy): Eukaryota > Viridiplantae > Streptophyta > Pinopsida > Pinales > Pinaceae > Pinus > Pinus taeda. The sequence goes on from APFE031285118.1 coordinate 59,939, forward strand.
TGAAATCAAACTCATAATATCAGGCTCAGTGAAAATAAAGTATTTGAAAACGGTGAGCAAATCACAAACTACGATCCTGTCTCGCCAATTTCAAATTCAAAATTCAATTGAAGGACACTGGAAACCAGTTGAAGTCAGGAAGATATGTCCCCTGGGAGCAGCTCCTTTCTGGCTATGCTTTCCTCTACAGAAATCTCATGCTTTTGCACCCAACACATGCACCTTTAAATGGCATTTAAATTTTTCTGCCCATATATTAAAATCTTTTTTTTATTGTGTGGTTTTTCCTCTTTTGCACCCGAATGCACCAAGTTAACTTTCCCTCTTTTGCACCCGAATGCACCAAGTTAACTTTCTATTAGAATACAACAAATCGTTCTCAGTGAAATTTCCCTAAAGTTAAGTGCCCTCAGTGAAGATATTGTGGTGCCCTTCATCACGAGTGAAATAAATGTGGAGAATCCCGCTGAACGTGGAACTGGTGTCTTGCCCTTTACCTCACCCAACTAGCCCCACCATCTTGAATCACGTGGTTTAAGCTTATTGTGTACAATGGTAATCAAAAGAATTTTGTCTCCGCAACCATTTTCAAGGGGATATTCTTTGCGCAGGGCATAAATCAGGGTAGAGGCAAGAAGGCTTTTCTTTGGTCAGGGCAGAAAGCAGGATAGACAGCCTTCTTTGGTCAGGGCAGAAAGCAGGATAGAGAAGGCAAGAACGATAGAGTGATAACCTGAGTGTTCTTTTTTTTCTTCCGTAAAAAGTCAAATAGCAGCAGAGAGGACAGTGAGAAGCATAGAGGAGGCAAGAAAAATAGAGTGATAACCTGAGTGCTCTTTTTTTCCTTCCTTGAAAAAAACAAATAGTAGCATAGAGGAGAGTGATAACTTCAACTGTTCCTTCATTAAAAAAACAAAACTAATAGCTACAATGTTTATTTTTCATTGAAATTTTTATAAAAACTATTTTTTATGTAAATAAATTACAATTTTGTTAAATTTCAAGTCAATCATGTCATTGGTTAGCTCACA
>APFE031285118.1:102396-183047 GCA_000404065.3 Pinus taeda
CTTATGTAAATTTTCATTCTTTTATTAATAAATTGCCTGAAGTGGCCGCGTTGGCTCAGGCCGTGGACTGTTTCCCTCTTTGAGGGTTTTAACCATGTCAAAATACTAGTGTATTGATCTGTGATCTGTTTGTGAGCGGTGTCCTTTGGTGTTCTGTCTGAGGAACTTACCCTGTAAATTCCTACACAACAACTCAGTTTTTTGCTGAGCAGATTCTTGGTTCAACATAGAGTGTTTTACTATAGGTTGTAGAAGCATCATCCACGTCAGGTGGAAGAGAAAAGCACACACAGCAGAGGGAAAATTTTCCTCACGAAACTTCAAATCTTAGAAGTCCAAATTTCCAGTTGAAAATTGGATGTAGCAACTAGCAAACCATGCATTCCAAGAGGGAGTGTGAATAGCAAAGCAACAACCTAGCACAGGGAAAGGGGGAGTTTTTGACAGTTTAAGAGATGGCTAATGCGAAGCTTAGAGATCAGGATAGGTTGGATGGAGCTCTGAATTATGTCATCTGGAAGGATAGGATGCCATTCCTTCTAGATGAATATGGCCTGAAATCCTACATTGATAATGTAGTGGCAGTTCCCCAGGATGTAGATCAGCAAAAAGAATACAAGAAAGAGATGGGGCAGGCGAAGCAGTTGATCCTAGATGGAGTTAGGGATCATACAGTCTCACATATAGCCGGCAAAGACACTGCCAAACAACTGTGGGATGCTCTCTCCATGATATACCAAGGAATCTCCGAGCAATGGAAAATGTATCTTGAGGAGAAGCTGAGATGCATATGGATGTAGAAAGGGAAAGGCATAGATCCTTTCCTTACCAAGATGTCAACTATTGTGGCAATGCCTCAACCCACGAAGTTAGTGCGATTAGCGCTCAACAGTGTCTCAGAGGAGTGGCAGATCTTAGTCCAAAGAATATTGGGAAGATATAGGCTACTAGAGTGGGATAGGATCTGGGCCTATTTACATCAAGAGGAGTTGAGGCAAGCTCTATTAAATAGCTCCATTAGTGGCAACAACAACAATGGATCGAAGTCGATGAAGGAGGAGGAGAATGTGGCCCTCCCATCAAAGGGTCCTAGTCAGGGGTGGGGGGACATAGGAAGAAGAAGAAGAAGGACCTGTCAAAGGTAAAATGTTTCAAATGTGGTGAGCTCGGTCACTACAATACCTAGTGTCCTCTCAGGAAGAAAGACAAGGGGAGAAGCAGGACCAATATGCAGCTTCTGCAGAGATAAACAGGTTGTCCTCCAGATTGCAGGAAGACTTCGCAATTATTGCCCATAAACCTCCAGGAGTGAGGTGGGGTTATTTGGAGTTGCAGTCCTAAAGAGCTACAGAGATCGGCTAGGGTCGTTGAGGTGTCCTCCTAATGGATCATTACCTGGCTACGAGGGCCCACAATATTTAGTAGTAGCATGGATCAGTGGAAGTTGACACAGTTAGTACCAGAGTGAAATTTGCAGACTAGTAGCAATCATATGCTAAGGAGAGCATTCTAGTGTTGACGACATAACAGATGGCTCAGTGGCAGAGTCAGCAATAACACATCCATAGATTGTACTTAGGTTTCACTGCTGCATAATAAATTAAAACCCTCATTAGTTGCACCAGTTTTCCCGCATTGGGTTTTTCCGGGGACTTTTTTCAAAAAATAACAGTGTTATTTTTTATGTGTGTGTGCTAGTATTTTCTTAGTTCCAACTCTATTTATTTTCCGCAATTTTATATGTGAAGGTTGCAATATGTTTATTTCGATGTTTCCATAGCAATAAACTAAATAATTTATTTATCAGTTAGAAGAAATAATACCAGTTGTTCCAATAGGATTCTAGTTTGTGGAATTTTCACGCCAATAATTATTAATAATGAAATAAAAATTCCATATTCCAAAAGAGACATGTATATCCACGTAATTTAAACTAAATAAATTGTAATTAAAATCAATAAATATCAAATAAAATAAATTTTATAAAGTCAGAGATAGAAAAGCTTCTTTGTTTTTGTAAATTAGACACAGGTTTGTGTTACATCAAGTAGATTTAACAAACCCAAACCTATTGGCCTACCACCTCAGAAATAGATGGCATAGGCATAATATTTTTGTCAAAATTATTAGTTCAGTAGTGAAATTACTATTTCTTAAGTAACCAAGTCTAAACCTATCAAGAAAAGTAGTAGTTGAAACTAAACTTAAACTATTAGCAAGACTAGCATGTTTCCTTAATTGTATAAAATGTGATATCCCTTGACTTGGAGTTTTTGTAAACTGGTATATGAATAATTATCGTTGTTGGAACTAGTTTATCAGTGTTGTGTTATTAATAAATGTTAAATATAAATTTGTATTTATTATGCTATTAATAAAATAAAAAAATATGGAAAGTAATGCTAAATTCACACCTGGTTTACAGTTATATGGTACAAGTTAATGTTGGATATTGATTACCCCTATTAATTAAGACCTATGCATCTAATCTAAATGGTTATATTATTAATGAAAAAATAATGATTGATAGTAGCTACCTACCACATGTTGGATGAGGTGGCGTAGTTACCAACTACCAATTGTTTTGCTAAGGGGTATTCTATTTTTTTTTGTTGGTTGATAGTCATGTAGTGGTAAACTAATGAGAAGAAAAAGGTTACAAAATAGCTACAAAAAGAGGACTTGCAAGCCTGAGTTATCGAGGGGAACCTTTTTTGGGAAAGGTGTCAAGGTTGGGAGGAATAGTTTAGCTCTAGTTTTAATTTCTAGATTGTTAATTTCAAGTCATTATTTCTAAACTCTCTGAATTTTCTAGGAAACTATTTTTTATAATACATTTTTATTTGTTATATAAGCACAAGACTTGAAAATAGAATGCTAAAGACAATAAACTAAAATTGAAAGTTTACATGGTGAAATAGTGATCTTTTTTGGATTTTCTCTTGCATTTAGAACAATGAAAAGATTTCGTAGAGAAAGAAGATATTTTTCAATTGTTTAGATTAATGTTTGGGATATGTAAATATACTTGAATTTCGCAAGTAAGCATATTCTAGTAACTATGAATCAAGTATACTAAACAAAGTGTAAGTCTAAAAAAAAGGGCCAGTAGTTAAAAAAGATTAGTTTTATTTTATTGATTTTCTTTTATCACTATATTGGGTGATATCATAATATAAATATCAACATAGAATTTTGAAGTAAAATACAAAAGTATAAAAGTTACTTTTTTAGAGAAAACATAGACCCCATTTGAGTTCGAAAGCACTTGTAGTAACAGTAGTATATAAATATATCGACATAGATAAAACTTTGAATGTTGAGGACATAATATCTAATAAAAGAGATTAAGATAAGACCATTGTCTAAGCTAAAGTTTGTAAATATTAACAAGGACATAAGGAAACTTGGACTATAGAAAAATCAAGACAGTATAGAAAAAGAAAATGAAAAATAAGTTAAAATAGTCTCTAAATAGATTCCCCAAGATATAGAGTGATCTTGGTGGATTAGTTTTACCCTATTAGGTCAAAAATAAGACCCAAAACAATACAAATAAGATTAAATGCATATCTTATGTGCAAAAAGAGTAGTTTCTCTACACATAAAACATAAGCATTGAAGTATAATAATTAATGGATCAAATTACATTGAATATAATTGAGAAAGAATAATAGAGAACAATTCTGAACAATGATAATATAAACTACTAAAAATCATATTAAGTGGCAAAGGGCAATCTTGGTATTCTTTAAAACAAATAAATGCAATATTAATGTCTTTGAGTTATTGAATGCTTTTATAAATAGTTATATATTACGCATGAAAGCTTAGAACTTACGAATTTACATTTAGAAATTATTCCCCAAAAATTTAACTTAATAATTAAATTACAAAAAAATTGAGAACCCTGGTTTTCCAACGTCGACAAGAAAGTCACACACATGCAGAGAAATAATTAAGGTGCTTTAGAATCATCTGACCTTGAAAGAAGAAGTTGAATTCTCCATGGGCAGTTAGAAGGCTCTGAATTGTACCCTCGAAGGTAAATCTTTCAAAAATTACATAAGGGTGTAATTACCTACGAATGTGCATCAAAAACACATATTTCATTAATATTTATTAAAGTATAAGTGACTGAAAATATAACGATGAAGTATAGAAAGAGTACTGAAGGATATTTACATGAGAGAGATCTCCATAAATAGAGCGCTCTACCATAATCTTGCAATTTCAAATAAATATTTACGAGTAGGGTTCTCAATGTAGAATTCTAGTTAACAAAAAAAAAAAAACAACAACATAGAATCTCTATGAAAAAATCAATTGAAAGTTGGTTAGGGTTATAATCCTATAAAAACCCTATGCCAAAATCAAGGAATACTGGGTAGAAATGGTACAAGTATCTATATACATAAACATTTATGTAGGGTTAAAATCTTAGGTGAGAATTTACTGAAAATACTATGTAAAAAGGTATTGACAATTAAAATATGATTACGACCAAACACACGTAAACATGTAATGAATGTGTTGGTAGTCTAAATTTTTGGGAAAAATACTGAGAGGGTGGGGGGGCCAGGGGGTGTCAATATTTTAAAACTTACTAAAACCTTTCTATTTTTTATTCAGATTTCTGTATGCGACTATAATGAAGTAAACTTACGTATGTATGCAAATGTTATGTAGATAACAAGCGTATATCGAGTTAACTTAACTTTTTAGTCAATTCATCATCTGGTTAACTTGAACCAGTGGATAAATACTTCTTTATACATTAATTAAATAGTAACCATGTGCAGTGAGAGAAAAATAAACCATCACACATAAGAAATACGTCAACACACATGAACACCAAGATTTTTAGGTGGAAACCCAATGTGGAAAAAAACCATTGTTGTTGTCATATTTGTCTTTATCTTTTATTATAAAGAAAAACTTATTACAATCTTGTACTGGTGCATACTCATATCAGCACACATGCACCCTCATGTAGAAGGCTACAACCTTCTTTCGTTCTCTGGCACCCACTGGAAGAGAGATCCAACCCCCTAATCTAGTTTACTGACACCCACCGGAAGGGAGATCCTACCCCCTCATCTGATTTACCAACTACCACTGGAAGGAAGCTTCGACTCCCTTACTAAAGTATCCAAACCTCAACACCACCATGGACCACGTTTCATAAATTTTCACATTGGATCCACTTGATACAAAACATCACAACTTGTAGGCTACTTTTCATCAAATTTTCAGATTTTACCCACTACCATCATTTAAGCCCAATACAAAATATCTAAATTGAAACTGATTGCTGCAACAAATCACTCAATCATTGAACCAACTGAATCAACCAATCACTTTACCAACTGAGACCCAAATCAATCAACTTATTCTCATACAACCAAAGCAGTTAGATCATTGTAACTAGAATAAAATACTGAACCTAAACATTGCATCAACTCAATGAACCAACTAAAAACCCTGATCAATAAAATGTCAGAATATATACGCTACTTTAATTTAGCAAATATGTGTGTATATGTGACTTCCTTGAAGCATACCTGTGTACAGATCTGAAACTTTGGACCCTGAAACTGAATCACTATCTTTCTGAAACAAACAGTAAGTTACACCCTCAACCACTGAATTACTTTGAAATAATCACAGAACCATCACAAATCTTTAATCACATACAACTAGCATCATCATCACTCTTCAATCAACCAATTCAACTTCAATCATCACTATTAAACCCATATCATCAAGTAAGTCTTCATTGACAAACAACAATAGCAAGACTGATTAGACTGATCAAACATCTTATTCAACAAAACCCTCGCTTATATACGCGCTTCCCACAAAACACTTCCACATGTATACACGCTCTTCAAGAATCAACCCCATGTACATATTTTTCCAAAGTGTAGAATCGACATGCGACTCACTAGCATTAAACTTGTGTATGTACGCGTCTTTCAGGTTATCAAACCTGCGTACATATTTGCAACTATTGACTTATAGCTTCGCTACACATCATACCTTTAGAAGAAACCCATCTCTCAGCATACATAATAAAACATGTATCAGACTATAAATATTACATATCAAAATAATCCATTATCAATATAGTCATTTCAGATCTATTGGATATGATCCATCATCAAATTCTTGGGTTCATACTTAGTTTCAGATCAAATAATTCAGTGATAGCCCATTACATGCACACTTGCTTCAAACCTAAATATAAAATCTTCATCACTTCCACACATAAACACTTTGATCTTAATCTCCTTATATAGCTTAGGCCTTATCCAATACCATGGGTCAAATCCTTAGTAATGTCGATGGTATTCTTAAATAGGATCAAATATTCATTGTCGCGCTCATTACTATGGGTCAATACCATGGTAAAGATCCCTCCTATTTAGAATACCATGGTGCGGAAACTGTACGTGACTTTGCTTCACAAAACCTGCGTATACATGACTTTGCTTTACAAAACCTGCATATACAGGACTTTGCTTCAAAAAACCTGCGTATGTACACAAATTTTCTTCACAGGACCTGCGTATACGTATTCAAACGTCATCTTTATCATTCCTCTATCTCTGAACTGATATTCCTTTTCTGTCACATCTTTATTGACTTGAATACTCATCCTGCTACCATCATGTTGGCATCTTTATTAAGTAGGTTTTCATCATTCCTCTATCTCTAACTTGATATTCCTTTGTCCAATCTTTCTGTGACATATGCACTGGCCTGAATACTCATCCTGATACCATCATGTTTTCATCCTTATTAAGTAGGTTTCCATCAAGGACAACACATTTGTCATAATGCCAACAATCTCCCCCTTTGGACTTGATGGCAACCACTTTGGTGTTTGGTCACCACCACTTGTAGATACTTGTAAACACATATGTAGATATACAAAGTTTCTCTCCCAAGTCACCAAGAATTCTTCAAATACCAATATTCTCTCCCCCTTTGACATCAAGGGAAAAGGGCCGACCAATGTTGAATTAAGGTTTCTCTCCCTTTTCTGACATGAACGTTGTAGATATGATCTGCTGAGTATGAACACTAAATACCAACCATGCTCCCCTAACAACATGATGAATTTTCTGAAGATGTACAAAGAAGTACATGAATCTACGACTCAACCGAACATGACCTTTCCTATCATCAATAACTCATGCGTACATTGATTACCCAACAGTGGGGTTATAAATTACATGTCTTAACCACAACAGTCCATCTATTATTGAATTTTACAATGATTTATAACATAGGTCTTTACATGACATTTACATCAAAAGACCAAAACAAAAGACCTCAATAAGACCATTATAGTCATCAACAACTATTATACACCATATAGGATATGTACCATAAGCACCTATCAGTAGCAACATGAACAACAACATGCACATTTTCATCATCAATTGGCAAGACAAGAAAATGTAGCTTTAATATCATCAACCTGTGACCAAGTATGCATAATAAGATTTTCCATAGAGATTTGTTATCAACTCATCCTCTTGACCTCATCAAGGTCAACTTACTCTTTCCCTCAGTAGGAAGAGCCTCAATCCATGTTCATCAAATCTTAGCAACATATATTTTCATGCATCAATCAACATATGTGAGAACCAAGCATATCATCATAAAGTAAGATAGGGAAAAGTAGTATCATTCCTTAACATCATCAATATGTGACTAAGTATGTTATGTCTCCAAGTATCATTTAGCAGATTTCTTCATGAAACTTGTAGTAACATCATTCTCTTGGCCCATTTTCTTCATGAAAGGAGAGCTATCACACCAACATTACTTCATTAACATTGCAACTTAAGTAATCATCCATAATATCCTTATCTGTAATTCACCCATCAAAGATATCCCATGACATAGAGATTGCAGTACGTATATAGATTCTCATCAATGGGAAAAGTCATCAATAGAAAACCATGAGCTCACCATCATTTATCAAACGTTGTTAGTAACCGATCTCCTTGATACCATCAAGAGAAACAATCCTCAAACAATATACTATGTGTAGCATATCATGTACATGTGAGAGCCAAGAATTATAGGAATCATCATCCATAACTACACCATATGCAACGTATGCAACTTTGAAGGCATAATGACAACAGGATAAAAGTAATGAGTGACACTTATTATCATCAAATAATGAGGTTGTATACTCAAGCTCTATTTATCTCCTTGAACTCATTTAAGAAACATAACATATGTACCATATGCATCATTAAAAGAATCTTCCATCATCATAAATATGATAAGTAGCATCATAACAATTATGTGGCTCAATAAATATATAAGTATCATCCATGATTTCATCATAGGAAACCCATGACCGCAGCATAGAATGATGCATCATTCAAAAACTTCAAAAACATGAGCATCATTAATATAAGCATGATTATGTAACAAGAAATTCTCAAGAAATCATAATGCCAACAATGCAACATTAGAAGCATAGTAAATACTCCCCCTGAACCTGTGCCAACTGTTCACTATCAGGTCTGATCACAACTCATCCATGAGTAAGGTCATCAAAGCAACTTCATCAATTAGTAAATCCATGTAATCAATTTCATATTGTAGCAATTCGTAAACCATCATTAGTAAATACCACTTCTAAGTAGCATCCACAGACTATAATTATCAACGTCAGAACAACCTATGACCATGTATGCATAATAAGGTTTTCCATAGAGATTTGTTATCAACTCGTCCTCTTGACCTCATCAAGGTCAACTTACTCTTTCCCTTAGTAGGAAGAGCCTCAATCCATGTTCATCAAATCTTAGCAACATATATTTTCATGCATCAATCAACATATGTGAGAACCAAGCATATCATCATAAAGTAAGATAGGGAAAAGTAGCATCATTCCTTAACATCATCAATATGTGACTAATTATGTTATGACTCCAAGTATCATTTAGCAAATGTCTTCATGAAACCTATAGTAACATCATTCTCTTGGTCCATTTTCTTCATGAAAGGAGAGCTAAAGAACTCAACATTACTTCATCAACATGCGACTTAAATAATCATCCATAAGATCCTCATCTATAATTCACCCATCAATGATATCCCATGACATAGAGATAGTAGTACGTATCTAGATTCTCCTCAATGGGAAAGGTCACCAATATAAAACCATGAGCTCACCATCATTTATCAAACTTTATTAGTAACCCATCTCCTTGATACCATCAAGAGAAACAATCCTCAAAGAATATACTATGTGTAGCATATCATGTACATGTGAGAGCCAAGAACTATAGGAATCATCATCCATAACTACACCATATGCAACATATGCATCTTTGGAGGCATAATGACAGTAGGATAAAAGTAATGAGTGACATTTATCATCATCAAATAATGAGATTGTATACTCAAGCTCTATTTATCTCCTTGAACTCATGTAAGAAACATAACATATGTACCATATGCATCATTAAACGAATCTTCCATCATCATAAATATGATAAGTAGCATCATAACAATTATGTGGCTCAAGAAATATATAAGTATCATCCATGATTTCATCATAGGCAACCCATGACCGTAGCATATCATTATGCATCATTCAAAAACTTCAGCAACATGAGCATAATTAATATAAGCATGATTATGTAACAAGAAATTCTCAAGAAATCATAATGCCAACAATGCAATATTAGAAGCATAGAAAATACTCCCCCTGAACCTGTGCCAACTTTTCACTATCAGGTCTAATCACATCAACTCGTCCATTAGTAAGGTCATCAAAGAAACTTCATCAATCAGTAAATCCATGTCATCAATTGCATATTGTAGCAATTCATAAACCATCATTAGTAAATACCACTTCCAAGTAGCATCCATAAACTATAACCATCAACGTCAAAACAACCTGTGACCAAGTATGCATAATAAGATTATCCATAGAGATTTGTTATCAACTCGTCCTCTTGACCTCATCAAGGTCAACTTACTCTTTCCCTTAGTAGGAAGAGCCTTAATCCATGTTCATCAAAGCTTAGCAACATATATTTTCATGCATCAATCAACATATGTGAGAACCAAGCATATCATCATAAAGTAAGATAGGGAAAAGTAGCATCATTCCTTAACATTATCAATATGTGACTAAGTATGTTATGTCTCCAAGTATAATTTAGAAAATGTCTTCATGAAACCTGTAGTAACATCATTCTCGTGGCCCATTTTCTTCATGAAAGGACAATTATCACACCAACATTACTTCATCAACATACATCTTAAGTAATCATCCATAAGCTCCTTATCTGTAATTCACTCATCAATGGTATCCCATGATATAGAGATAGCAGTACGTATCTAGATTCTCATCAATGGGAAAGTCATCAATAGAAAACCATGAGCTCACCATAATTTATCAAACTTTGTTAGTAACCCATCTCCTCGATACCATCCAAAGAAACAATCCTCAAACAATATACTATGTGTAGCATATCATGTACATGTGAGAGCCAAGAACTACAGGAATCATCCATAACTACACCATATGCAGCGTATGCATCTTTGAAGGCATAACGAAAGCAAGATAAAAGTAATGAGTGACACTTACCATCATCAAATAATGAGGTTGTATACTCAAGATCTATTTATCTCCTTGAACTCATGTAAGAAACATAACATATGCACCATATGCATCATTAAAAGAATCTTCCATCATCATAAATATGATAAGTAGCATCATAACAATTATGTGGCTCAAGAAATATATGAGTATCATCCATGATTTCATCATTGGTAACCCATGACCGCAGCATAGCATGATGCATCATTCAAAAAATTCAGCAAAATGAGCATCACTAATATAAGCATGATTATGTAACAAGAAATTCTCAAGCAATCATAATGTCAACAATGCAATATTAGAAGCATAGAAAATACTCCCCCTGAACCTATGCCAACTGTTCACTATCAGGTCTAATCACATCAACTCCTCCATCAATAAGGTCATCAAAGCAACTTCATCAATCAATAAATCCATGTCATTAATTGCATATTGTAGCAATTCATAAACCGTCATTAGTAAATACCACTTCTAAGTATCATCCACAGACTGTAACTATCAACGCCAGAACAAGAAATCCAAATAATAATTGTCTGAAGCATATCATAGCCTTTCCCTTAGTCTTCCCTATTGTTTCTTCACCATAGGAAAACATACACGATTTTCTTTATCAGAACTCACATATATATGCGACTATCCTTCATAATAATTGCGTACATAAAGTAAAATTTTGAAATTTCATAGCCACATCTCCCCATGAGCCTATATTGTCTGTACTTGTTCATTGTTACTGCATCAGATGCGTTGTTAGTAATGTAAGCAATATGAATATCAAAACAACCATGGGAGTCATCATCTAGACAACATATGTATTACTCCCCCTGAGATTACACATCACCGATCCTAAGGAGCTAATAAACATCTTATGTTCTGATGAAGTCATGTCACTTCCGCAATCACTATTAGAAGTATTGTTTTTAGAATAATGGACTACAATGGACACCATCTTCTTTTACTCTGAGTCTAGACCCTCCTCATATCTGTGAGAATTCAGTTCTTTAATCACATATAATTTGTCTGGGTTTTAATATCCTCTTACTATGACCTATCCAAATTCTTCATATATAACTTTTCATTTGGTTGATGTAAACACAATTACATTTCCTTTATCTGCCATTTGACCTACACTTGAAATATTCTTCTTTATCCCTTTAACTAATAAAGTATCAACTGCTTATCTATGTTTATTAATTCTGGATCTACCCTTCCCAGAACTTTTGTTGGAGAATTATTTCCAAGAATAACCTTACCATATTGGTTTTTCTTGAGAGAATCCATCTTACTCTTATCTCCAGTCATGTGATAAGAGCATCCACTATCAATGTACCATCCATCATCTTCTTCAAATGAGCAGAGAGAAAGACCACACCTTATCTATTCTTCTTCTTTCTAATTATTATGAGAAATGCTGGTGGATCCATCTTTCTTAGGTCTTCTGACATCAATATTCTTATCTAGTTTCTTGTCATGTTCTTTGAGGTGATCCATATATTTGTTCCTACATTATTTTTCTACATGCCCAAACTTGTTACAATCATAACATCTTATATGAGCAAAGGAGTCATAATATTTCTATCTCATATTCCTTCTATTGTAGTCAATGGATTTGTGACCAAATATAGTGCAAGAAAAACAATATCCCTTAAATAAGCTTGAGTACCTAGAAGCTGGTGATCTTTCTGTGAAGTGGTTATTTTCTTATGTTAAACAATCTACTTCTGCAATTAGCTACATTGTGTCCATAATTATGACATGTAAAACATTGAACATTATTACTTGAAGGAGAGAATCGATTATCATTTCTACGGTTAGGAGTAAATGATTTTCTTTGAAGATTCACTTCCCTTGGTTGTTGATTGGGTTGACTTCTTATCTCTTTGTTGAGCATATTGTTACCCTTTAAATTCCTTGAATCAGCTTGTGAACTAGATTCTCCATCAACAGTTTCATGAAAACCAAGGCTAGATTTGATGGAGGGAGACCTTTGACTACTAACAATATTATCCAAAATATTAGTACTATCTTGAAATCTCAAATGTTTATCCTTTTCTTCTAATTTACCTTTTATAATGTTTACCTCAACCTCCATTCTTTGATATTGCTTTTCCTTTTCTAGATACTACTTCTTCATGCCTTCTTCAACCCTTCTTCCTTCTTCCACTTGCTCCTTTAATTTGAGAATCTCTTCCTTCAACCCATTTTCTTGTTCTTCAAATGCTTGAAGTAGTTCTTCATTCCGCTTACCAGATTTTTCAAGAACTGCTCGTAGAGAGACGATCTCAGCTTCAAGACCTTCACAATATTGTTTAGATTCCACAGAAACATTTACTAATTTAATATGATCCTTGTTATCATATTCCTGTGACTTATATTTAAGATTAACAATCTTTTTCAAATCAGTATCAAGATTTGTTCTAAGATCAAAAATTTCTTCCAACCTATCTTCTCCTGAATCAACAACTGACATAACAAAGGTTGTTTTGTCATCATCTTCATTTTTTGACACATTTTTAGGGATAGAATTACCTATTAGTTCCTCTGATGAGCAACCTTCCTTTGGGTTTTCTTCATGGATTGCGTGTAGCTTATCCCACACTTTCTTTGCAGTTTCATAATGCATAACCCTATTTAATGTTGAATCAGGTATGCTATTTATGATGTCACTTATTACCTTACTATTATTTTTCACTTCCTTGTCTGATGAAGGAAGTTTGGTGTAGCCATTGCATACTAAATACCATGGTTCATTAGATTAGACTTCATCTCTTCTTTCCATTGGAGATAATTATCATTACTTAGCATAGGTATGCCTTCATTGCCCATTGTTTTTGACTTACCTTGATCTTTTGCTTCTAGGGCCAACATTTTTGAATTTGTATTAGAGCACTTACTTTCACTTTTACCCATGAGTTCAAGTTCAGTTGTTTCACTTTCATCATCACTATGATTATTGCATAGAAAAGGAAATGGATCACAATTAGAACAAAAACCCACACCTAATAATTATTTGTGACCGTCTTCTTCATTCTTGTTCAATAGAAAGCGAGCTTCTCCCAAACCTGAATATTTGCTGACATTTGTAATTCTTATTACATCTGATATATCATTGTCAAAATTTTATGAATCCCTCCTTCGAGTTATCTTCTTCTTTCCCATCATTTTGCCAGATTTCCTTCAAGTGTTCAAGCTTCTTCTGAAGGACTTTCTCTGATTACAACTGTTGGGAAAAATACTAGGGGGGTGGATGGAGGGTGAATCAGTATTTTAGAACTCACTAAAACCTTTCAATTTCTTATTCACATTTCTGTACGTGACTATAATGAAGTAAACCTGCATATGTACATGGATATTATGTAGACAACTAGCATATATCCAATTAACTTACATTTTTAGTTAATTCATCATATGTTTAATTTAAACCAATGCATCAATACTTCTTTAGACATTGATTAGATAGTAACCATGTGCCATAAGAAAAAAATAAACCATCACACATAAGAAATACATCAAAACTCTTGAACACCAGGAGTTTTAGGTGGAAACCCAATGTGGGAAAAACCACTGATGTTGTTGTCTTTGTCTTTATCTTTTATTATTAAAAAAAAAAAAAAAATCTTACAATCTTGTACTAGCATAAAATCATACTATAAAACAAGCACCCACCTACAGAAGGCTACAACCTTCTCTCGTTCTCCAACACCCACTAGAAGAGAGATCCAACCCCCTAATCACGTTTACCAACACCCACCAGAAGGGAGCTCCTACCCCGTGATCTGATTTACCAGCTACCATTGGAAGGGAGCTTCGACTCCCTTACTAAAGGATCCAACCCTCAGTACCACTGTGGACCGTGTTTCATAAATTTTCACATTGGATCCACCTAATACAAAACATCACAACTTGTAGGCCATTTTTCATCAAATTTTCAGACTAGACCCACTATTGTCATTTAAGCCCAATACCAAATATCAAAACTGAAACTAATCACTACAACAAATCACTCAATCATTGAACCAACTGACTCAACTAATCACTAAACCAATTGAGACCCGAATAAATCAACTTATTCTCAAACAACCAAAGCAGTTAGATCACTGTAACTAGAATACCAATATTGAACAAAAACACTGCATCAACTCACTGAACCAACTGAAAACCCTGATCAATAAAATTTCAGACTATATACGCTACTTTAATTTAGAAAATTCACGCGTATACACGACTTCCTTGAAGCATACTGTTGTAGCGGCTATAACCACCCTTCAAAATTTTTCCTTAGCTTCGTTTTGGAGCCTCCCTACCAACCTTCATAGCAGCATGTCTTACTTCATCAAGTACACAAGCTCCAGTGATTTTCTTGCATAAAGACAACCTGTCGATCAAACCTTGATGCATTACCTTCATAGGTTGTTCATCCAGACTTGGTCCAACAGCAAATTGAGCAGCTCCTTCAAGAATTTGCGCCAATTTGGAGGGAAACCAGCCTTCCCTCCAGAAATTACTTAATCTTAACTGGTAGCTTGTTAGGCCCCAGAATTGCGCAATTTTGTTGAGCAAGCTTCACCCAAAAAATTACGCAATCCTTCCCAGCTGGGCTGCTCAGCCCATAATTTTCACAAATCTGGGCACAAGTCAACTGCTCCACCCAGAAATTGTGCAAACCTTCTGAGCAGCCATCCCAGCTCCCAACCGAAAATGTGCATTTTCTCCCAACAATTGAGCAACCTCTTGCATGTACAGCTGAGTTGACGGTTCCCTCCAGGACCGAGCATAATAGATTTTCATGCATGGGCTGCTTCTCCCAAGGCAGCATGCAAAATCATCCCTTGTTTCAGGGATCTATTTTTGGCAGTTGGAGGTTACATGCAAGGATCATTTCAGAAACCTCCCACCAAGTGTCACTTTCCCTAGATTTGTGGCATGTGCGTCACAACCTCGATTTTATCAAAACTCATGAACTGGACATTATAGAGCTCATTCCTCACATCAACCTTGCATCTCTGACATCCCACATCACATCTAGGAGCTGCCGGCACATTTAGCTCAACTGCTTTGGGGTAAGCTCGCTTTCCATGTCTGTTGTTGCATCTTTTGTGCTTTTTGTGTTTTGCTTCGTATAACGATGTCTACTTGATTTCAGTGAGCGCTTGCTATCCTTTTGATTCATACTAGCTTGTACGCGCATCGTTTCAGTTTTCATTAACATCTCACTTTTTTCGCATGCATGAAACTGTTTTTCAAGAATGGTCGCTGATTCAATGACTCGCCTCACCCACATGCATGTTGTTTTGTTTTCTGAATCTGTCATTCATCGTTTGCATGCATGATCATTCACTTATTATTGCACTCAACATCACCATGCATTCGCATTTACATTCGCTTTCAATTACCTGTCAGCGAGTCTAGGTAGCCTTGGCCCGAGCTCTAGCTCACCAAGACAACATTGCGCAATCCTGAGAGGGAAAGATCTATCTTCCTCTTAGGAAATGCACATTTCTTCCCAGTGGCTATCCTTCAGTCTTGCTTTGCGCAATTCTGAGGGACAATGACTGTTGGCCCATAAAATTTCCCAATGCAGTCATTGAGCCTGCAACCATTGCTAGCTGAGATTGCGCATTGCATAATTCCAGCAATCAACAGCTAGAATGGACTATGCATTGCACAGTTCGAGTAGTCAGTCAGCCTCCCAGTAGCCTAGACTATGCCTTGTACAATCTTAGCAGTCAGTCTCCCGACCTCCCAACGAAAATTGTGCAACCTTCATGATCTGTCACACAGGTATGTTGTAAGTCAGTTCTCAAGTTCATTTTGGTTTTCGACTGATAGATTTATTGCCATGAGTGTTGCCATGTCTCCAGGTATTGCAGTTGTTCATCTTCCTCTCAGCAGTATAGGTACAATGGTTTCTAGGAGAGCAAAGATGAAGACATCGTTTAGAGCACACCTGGGGATGCAATGGATCAAGTGTCTATGAACTTGCCTACCCATGAATACATTAAGTTGTTTGTAGACAAGGAAATCAAGATATGACTACAACAACATCACAGCGATCAGCATCATGAACAACAACTAAAGGCATCATACCGGATGCAACAAATGCAAGAGGAAGGGTGTTGACAACACGTAAGCGAAAAAAGTTGCAAGATCAAGCAGATCCAGTGCTGATGAAAGAAACTTTGGAGACTCGGGCTATGAGGTGACAACGAGACATGAAGACTGCACTAAGACAGAGAATGGAACAAAGAAGGAGTTGCATGTGCTAAGGAAGCAACTCAAGGAAGAACATGAGCTGCACAGACAAGCGGATGAGTTGCAGTAGGAACATGAACAACAAGGGGCACAACATCCACTCACAGATGAAAATGCGTCTGTACAAGTTATAGCTCCATCCCAACAGTTGGCATGGAGTAGACATGGCGAGGAGTGTTGTTGATCACATGCAAGGGATTCAGCAACATGCATGTCATTGTGCGCATGCATGCGATCAAACCCATTCAACACACTCACCAAGGCAAAGACAAGAACCAAGTCCGACTTGAGTTGAGCATATAGTTGATAGTTGATGTGCATGACCACCAGTACACACTGGAAGATCAGCATGGACACTATGAATCAGTGTGTTGTCGGTTCGGTTGCATCAAGAATACAATTTGCATGCTAGTAGACAAGTTGGATGAAGGATCCACACCAATGCACTCAGATGCAACGGAGGCAAGAGTTCTCTGAGTAATATGTCACCATGGGGTGCATGCACACCATCACGGATGACTAAGCTTGGCATTAACTCACCACATTCACCATCACAAGCATGTCAAAGAGTTGGTCTCACCACAATGGACCGAGTTTTGGTGATGTCTTGCATGGCTTGCTCAAGCCATTTTATCTCACATGAGCACATGTGCATTGCCATGTAACATCGTGTCAAGTGGAAGTTCAAGTGTCAATATTTGGATGTAACAGTCATAGAGTAGATGAAGAGTCATGAGGTTAGATGAACTGTCACAAAGGGGAATGTCAAGGGTCACTCCAACCTTTGCTATAAATAGAACCTCATAACTCATTGTAAAGGCTTTTGGCCTGCCAAGCTTCGATAGGAGTATCTTACAGAAAGCTTGGGAAATATTGTAACGAACCTTGGCTTTTCCACTGCGCAGAGCTAGTACATCTCTTTGTAGGAGCAGGTGGTTGTGGCTGTAATGCTCCACTATTGGAACTAATGGTTGGAAATGGATTTATTGTATGACTGGAACTTACACTTAATATAATAGAGCCATCACATTTCATGCATATGTTATATTGTATTATATGCTATCTGCTTTACTCTAAATGATATATGTATTTGTTTTCTTACGCATGCATGTATGCACTATTCTGTATAAGTATGTATGAATCTTTCTTAAATGTGTTGTTGGTTTAACCATCACTTTGGATTGCTCGCTAACTTGCTTTCCAACTTGTGATGCATCTTCGCTTGTGTGTTCCCTTGCAAGCCGCGTACTATTACAAGTTTCCAAGGGGTGCACTTATCTCACCCTCAGTGTGTTGGAACCTCTCATGCACCTTCCTTGGCTTGTTGTAGCTGTCGCACCCTTGCTAAAAACAGAGACATCTTACTTGCCTCTGTGTGAAATCACAATCAAGGCATTACCGTACGACCCACTGTTGGGACTCCTACACCAAATGGTCTAAGGTATAATTAGGACTTCTTACCGGGGAGATACCCTCACATGTTGGCAGGTCCAACACCATCAACACATACCTATGTACATATCTCAAAACATTGAACCCTAAAACTGAATCAATGTCATTTTGAAACAAACACTGAGTTACACCTTGAACCACTAAATTACTCTAAAATAATCATAGAACCATCACAGATCTTCAATCACATATAACTAGCAGCATCATCACTCTTCAATCAATCAATTCAACTTTAATCATCACTATTAAACCTAAATCATCAAGTAAGACTTCATTGATAGACAGCAGAAACACAACAAGACCGATTAGACTGATCATACATCTTATTCAACAAAACCCTAGCTTATATATGAGCTTTCCACAAAACACTTATGCATGTATACTCGCTCTTTAGGAATCAAACCCATGTACAGATCTGTCCAAAGTGCAGAATTGTCACACGACTTACTAACATTAAACCTGCGTATGTATGCGCCTTTTAGGTTATCAAGCCCATGTATAGATTTACAACTATTGACTTATAGCTGCGCTGCACATTAGACCTTCAAATCAAACCCATCTCTCGGCATACATAATAAAGCAATAGTCAGACATAAATAATATAGATCAAATCAATCCATTATAAATATATTTATTTCATATCTATTAGATCTTATCCATCCTCAAATTCCTCGGTGCATACTTAGTTTCAGATCAAACAATTCATTAATATCCCATTAATGCACACTTGCTTCAAATCTAACTATAAAATCTTCATCACTTCCACACATAAACACTTTGATCTTAATCTCCTTATATAGCTTAGGCCTTATCCAATACCAAAGATAAAATCCTTAGTAATGCCAATGGTATTCTTAGACGAGATCAAATATCCATTGTCGTGCTCATTACTATGGGTCAATACCATGGTAAAGATCCCTCATATTCAAGCTACCATGGTGCAAAAATTATATGTGACTTTGCTTCACAAAACCTGTGTATATGCGACTTTACTTTACAAAACCTGCATATATGCAACTTTTCTTCACAAAACATGCGTATGTACATGGATTTGCTTCACAGAACCTATGTATACTTCTTCAAACTTCATCTTTATCATTCCTCTATCTCTGAACTGATACCCCTTTTGTGTCACATTTGTTTTTTCTTAAATACTCATCTGCTATCATCATGTTAACATATTTATTAATTAGGTTACCATCATTCCTCTGTCTCTGAACTAATACCCCTTTTTTGTCACATCTGTATTTTCCTAAATACTCATCCTACTACCATCATGTTAAGATATTTATTGAATAGGTTATCATCATTCCTCTATCTCTGACTTGATATTCCTTTGTTCAATCTTTCTATCACATATGTACTGGCCTGAATGCTCATCTTGCTACCATCATGTTGGCATCCTTAGTAAGTAGGTTTCCATCAAGGACAACGCATTTTTCATAATGCCAACATAAATTACATTAGAACCCATATAGGGTTAGGTTTTTTAATTACGAAAACCTAGTCATGTTAATGAAAATGTAATATTGATTAACAATCCACAAACAAACAAACAAAAGAAAACAGAGAGAAGAAATGGAAAATAAATTAAATGCACTAGTACAATAAAGAAGTTCTCCTCATATAATCAAATTCTTAGGAAATTGATTCGCTATAAGGAAGAATCAAACACCCAAATAATAAAATGATTAAAAAGTATCTTATTGCCCAGTAACTGAATGGTTAGAGTTTAACTTGTGACAACATAACATGTAAAGGATGAACTGAGGAGAACATTAAAAACAAATCCTTTTTTATACTTGAATAAATATGGTTAGAATGTATTTGTAGTGTTTTGAGGTGCGTCAAAGCCAACTAAACCTGACTAAGTAACTCAACAAACACTACAAATGAGAAGGAGCTCAAAGTTGAGATAAAGAAATTGTCTTGAGTTCCTAAAATCGGGGAGAAAACAATTATATAAAATGTGAGAAATTAGTTTCCATGGTAACAAAGAAATAATGTCTGTGAAGTATAAATAATAAATGTTCCAGAAGTATACCTTCAGTTAAACAATAAAACAAGGAAGTGAACACACAAACCTTGGTTCGATTTCCTTGAATGTCGAAATGAGATTGGTAATAACTAGAACTCTCAAATAGTAAATGAGTAACTAAGGCTCTAGGGTAAATGCATAAGCTAGTTGTAAAATGGACGAAGCATTGTCCAAAGGAAAAACGAATTAATGAATCTGCAAGTCAACCATAGGGGTAGTCATTGAAACAACAAAATAACCCTAATAAATGTATGCTGTAGATCCATCAAGGTCTAGTCTCATCGATTGGCTGTAGGGTTTTCTTAAGTCTTTTTGTCAACATCTTGAAGCAACGTGTGGAAGTAGGTTTGTGTGTCATGACCTAGGAATAGTCTAGAAAGATCATAATTGAAATATAGCACATAGAAACTGATTACAAAAGCTTCATGACTTATATTAAGAACTCTTGAAAACCCATATGTGTGGCATGCCATAAGAAGGTTAATATGTAGTCATATGTGATGGTAAATGTTAGTGAGAAAATTTCAAATATACAAGCGTGTGTATGGTAGTTAGCCATTTTATGCATAAAGTTTAGAATAACCCATGTTGAAAGGGTTAAGGCCCTATTTGGTAAATGGAGATAAAATTTTACTTAAGGAATAAATAAGAAAAGAATTGTTTCCCAAATAATATATCCTAAGATAGGATTTTTTAATAAATGTTAAGAAATTTAAATGATAAATCACCCTTTGTGGACTTTTGTAGGTTTAGGTTAAAATGAGTAAATAAAAAATAAAAGTTAAGTTTAGCCAAAAGTGAAGAGCATATAAGAATATGGATATTTAGATAAGATTTGTGTTGTAAATGAACTCCATGAAATGAATAATGATTAATAGTAAGGATTATGAATGTACTTGTAAAAAAAAATATGGTGTGATAATGTGGGGTCAATTATAAGTGGTATGAGAGTTGTAAGTTGTAGCATTGGGCCTTTGATGGGTCCTAAGATGAAATATTATTTTCTGTGTTACATAGAGATAATCAAGCAACTATAAAAAATAAAAATAAATAAAGAATGGCTAAAGATAACAATGGACATATTTCTGTAGGTTCACTTACTGAAAGTGAGGAACATAATAATGAGTTTGGAATGATGGGAGGACAAATTTGTGATATAGACACTCATGAATTTGGAATCCAAAGAGCATTCCATAGTTTAAAGACATATTTAGACATTATTAGATCTAATCAAGAAAAACTATTGAACAAGAGTACATTAATGGCTACATACTCAAAAGATTGGAAGAAAATAAAGGTACTAGGAAAGCTCAAAAAAATCATAGGAAAAGGCCTAGAAATGAATCTATTGATAGAACTAAGTTTATAAATTCTGGTGAAAGTCAAACACCTGGGCTTGATGAAAGGGAGGAATATATGTTTGGTAGTAGTACCCCTATGTTAAAGAAGAAAAATAATATATCTCAGTTGCAAGGGGAATTTTAAAAGATCGAACCTCCAAACTTTGATGAAGAATTTGAAGAAGGGGTCAAAGTTTGGCTTTTGAATATGTCAACGTATTTGGAGGTCTACAATTACCTTAGAAAAATGAGGGATAGATTGGCTATATATCAACTAACTAGTAAAACATACTTATGGTGGGAGGAGAATAAAACTATAAAGAAGATTAGAAGAAAAAAATTGACAAATATTAAATATATTAGTGAAAAATCTAGAGAGTTCCATGAGTTAAATGTAGGACAATCAACCATGAATGAATTTGTGAAAAAACTCATGAGTTTGTTGAGGTGTATACCATAATTGAAATAAGAAAAGGAAAAAATACAAAAGCTTTATTAGTTGCCTTCCTTTTTCATACAGGGAGAGGAATGAATTTGACAATCCAAAAACCATGGATGGAACAATAAGGAAAGAAAAAAATTTGTTACAAATAGAACAAATAGAAAAATGGAAATTCTAAAAGCTAGATTTCCCAGAAAAATGAGAGGTTTAATATTAAGAAAAATGGATTTAAGAAACCTACCTCTTCTAATGCTTTTAAAAGTGTTCAAGGAGGAAATTATAGAAAAAATGTAAATCAACAAAAAAAAATTGGATAGAAAAATGGGCAAGGAGCAGGAACAGGAAACAATAACTTTGGTCAATCAATCAAGCCACCAATCAAGTGTTGGGGTTGCAACGAGAACCATTTGTGGAGGGATTTTCCACAAAATCCTTTGAATATAAAAACAATAGTAAATAATATGCAAGAAGCATACACTATTAATGATGTTGTCTGCAATATCCCAATGATTAATGTGGTGTGGGATGGAAGACAAACATATCATCATTCCATTGTGGTCAAAACCCAAGGTAAAATCTTTAGAAAGAACACGACTTTGTTAATTGACCCTGGTTCTTTTTTAAGTTACAATTCCCCTATTGTAATTTAAAATTTTGGGATTAAAAAGCAAAACTAGAATAACCCAAGTTAGTATAATTGGACACAGAAGTTAAATGAAAATTTAATACAATAAGCAAATATTACTCAATAGATTTGAATAGGTTGAATACTAAATTAAATTTGAACGTTCTGCTTTTGGGATCTTATGATATTCTTGTTGGCATGGATTGGTAAGAACCACATTGGGTAATCATAAGCTATTTAGAGATGTATTTTACATGTATTAATGATGAAAGGGAGGCCTATATAGTAAAATGGGTTCCAAGAGCCATTTATGTGAGGAAAATTTTTGTTTTACAGTTACATAAATGTGCTCGAAAAGGATGTCAAATGTGTATAGTTCAAATTGAAGACCTTTCTAGTAGCAATTAGAAACCATCTGTAGGTGATTATCCTATGTTGGAACAATATAAGGACGTCTTCCCTAAAGAAATACTAAGACTTCCTCCAAGAAGGGATATATAATTTACTATTGATCTTATTCCTAGAGAAGTTCCAATATCGAAGGCCCCAAGAACTGTTAGACAAAAAATTCAAATACAAGAAATGCTAGACAAAAGGTATATAAGACCTAGTGTATCACCTTAGGGTCCACCAATCTTATTTGTTAAAAAAAAAAATATGGATCCCTTAAACTTTGTATAGATTACAGGAAGTTCAACAAAATGACCATAAAAAATAAGTATCCTTTGCTTCAGATTGATGGCTTATTTGACTAAGTCAAGGGAGCTTTAATTTTCTCAAAAATTGACCTAATATTTGGATACCATTAGATTATAATCAAAGGTGAATATATTTACAATAGAACATTCAATACATGGTATGGACATTATGAGTTTGTGGTACTTCTATTCGGACTCACTAATGCAGCATCCATTTTTATGTGTCTCATGAACAATGTACTAATTCCATTTTTGGACAAATGTGTCATTGTATTCATAGATGACATTTTATTCTACTCAAAGAGTAAAGAATAACATGATCAACATTTACAAATGGTTCTTCAAATAATTAAAGAAAAGGAATTGTATGCTAAGTTTAGAAATTGCTATTTTATCATAACCAAATTCATTATTTAGGTCATGTGGTATCTAAGGAAGGGATTGTTGTGGATCTGGAAAAGATAGAGGATATCATAGAGTAGTCAGTGCCTAAGGATGTAGCTAATATTAGGTATTTCATGAGAATTACAGGTTATTCTAGAAGGTTCATAGAGGGATTTTCCAAACTAGCATACTCAATCACTTCTTTACTAGAAGAAGTGAACCAAGTTTGAATGGAATCAGAAATGTCAAGATGGCTTTGAGAAATTGAAGTGATTGTTAACTACTACTCCAAATTTGAAATTAGCCAATTCCAACAAAGACTATGTAGTTTGTATTGATTCATGTAAGGAAGGTTTGGAGGGGAGTTCTAATGCAAGAAAGCCATGTAATAAGTTATGAATCAAAAAAACTGAAATACCATGAGACGAATTATGCCACACATGACCTAGAGATAGAAACTACCATTCATGCTCTGAAAATGTGGAGGCACCATCTTATAGGGAGAAAATTTCAATTAAAACTAATAACACCAGTCTCAAATATTTACTTGACTAGAAAAATCTAAATGTTAGGAAAAAATTATTGGTATAATTTCTTTGTGAATATGAATTTGAAATCATACACATCAAGGTAAAAGTAAAAAAAATTGTAGATTCTTTGAGAAAAAAAATAAACGATATTTGTGCCATTTCTGCAAGCAGTTGGAAAACAAATATGATAGAAAATATCAAAATAATTATAGAATTTGATCAAGAATATATGAAAATTAAGGAGAAAATTTATAAATTTGACTTCCCAGATGAAGAAAGAGAGTTGTTTTTAATTCAATGATCAAGACATGTAGATGTATAGGGATAGAATTTATTTATCTAATGACTCTTATTTGAAAACATTTGTGCTAGATAAACTGAATAAGAAGCCTACAACTAGACATCCTAGTTATTAAAAGCTAATAACTATGTTAAGAAAATATTTTTATTGGCCTAATATGAAAACAAAAGCAATAAAATATGTATCCAAATGCTTAGAATGTCAATAGGTTAAGGCATCCCATCAACACCCAACTAAGTTATTACAAGCTTTACCCATTCTAGAATGGAAACGGGATATAATATCTATGGACTTTATCAAACGTTTACCAAAAATTAAGAGACAACATGACTCTATCATGATGGTGGTAGACAAACTCAGTAAAGAAACACATTTTATTCTTGTAAAATATACCTTAAAGGCCATTAACATGGCATAAATATTCATGAAGGAGGTCTTTAAACTCCATGGTATGCCCAAAATTATGATTCCAAATCATAATGTTAATTTTACTTCTAAATTTTGGAGGGGTTTATTTGAGGGCATGCGAACAAAATTTAATTTTTAGCACAACCAATCATCCACATGCTAATGGTAAAACAGAAAGGCCCAATCAGTTCTTAGAAGATATGTTGAGAATGTATGTCATGTATGGGCCCATTAAATGGGAATTCCATCTCCACTTAGTTAAATTTTCCTATACTAGTGGATATTATACTTCATTAAAAATGAGTCCTTTTGAGGTAATGTATGGAAAAAAAATTAAAGTACCCTTGAGTTGGGATCATCCTAACTATAAGTTGGTGTTGGATCTAGATATGTTAAAAGAAATGGAAGAGGTAGTTAAATGGGTGAAGTAAATTTTGAAAATATTTCAAGATCGACAAAATAATTATGTATATTTAAAAAGAGTTCAAAAATAATTTAATGTTGGTGACCATATATACTTGAAAGTGAAACCAAATAAGAGCACACTTAGAATTGACAAATGTATCAAGCTATCACCCAGATATTGTGGACCCTTTGAGATGCTAGCAAGGGTTGGACTAGTGACTTATCAAGTTTCTCTTCCAACAAATATACAAATTCATAATGTATTTAGTGTATGTTTGTTAAAGAAATATGTACATGACTCAACTCATGAAATTGATTGAAATGTTGTACAAGTAGAAATGGAGGGAGATTTTGTAGCATAACCTCTACATATTCTCGACTGAAGGGAATTCATGCTTCATAATAGAATCTTAGACCAAGTTAAATTTCAGTGGGAGCATTTGAACCCAAAAGACACAAATTGGGAATTGGGAGATGCTTTTACATAAGCATATCCCAACCTATTTTGAAAGCTAAATAAATTCCATAGTTTAAGAGAAGACACTAGGATGGTGTCAAACACAAGCAAGGTGTTAGGTCCCTATAATACTAATGTATTCCCTCGTTATTGTCAGTGTATCCCCCTTATTGTTATTGTTGTGCCCATGTAGTCCCCATATTGTTCTTATTGTGCCTCATAGAAGCCCACTATTGTTATTGTTTTGCCCTTACATTATTATGGTTATGTCAGCTCTGATTACATTGTGACCCCTTAGACTCCTATATATAGAAAGGAGGTTTTGGCATTTGAATCATCCAAGAATTTTTCATTTGTGTAATGTAAAGGAGGTTTCTCCCTCGAAGAGGATAATTTTGAAGTCGTGATCTATCTTTTCTTCTTTTTTGTGAGTTGGTTGCATAACATTTGGTATCAAAAATTTAGATTCTAAGGTTTTGCTTCTTCAGACAGGTCATCTTGGCATTTTCTCTATAACTTTGTTTCAACGGGACTTCAGAAGCTGAATTTTTACCACTTGGAGTTGAAATCTTAGAGAACTTTGTGTAAAAAATTCATATATTGGTTCACTATATTTCCGGAGATGTTCTCCGCGGAAGTTAGGATTTTTGCAGGATCCAAAATTATTTCTCAAATAGGTGACCTAGGGAAAATCATCATAACTTTTTTTTTTCAGATATCAAATTTAAATTATGTAAAAAGTGGCTGAAATTTCACAGACTCTGAGTTGTCTTGTAGTAATTTCAGGGCCGAAGGTTGAAATAGTGACACATATCATCTCGTACAACTTTTCTCTTCTAAACAAGTCCATAATCAGGTCACCATCGGAGATTTGGCATAACTTTTTCTTGAAAAATCCAATCTCAATCAGGCTTGTGGCATTGGAAATAGGAATGAAAGAGCTACTACAAGAAGAAACTTCAGAATTTGGAGATCTGAAATTACATAGTTATAATCGTTTCAATATCAAACTCCTAAAAGGAAGAAAAATGTGTGTATTTTTTTAAAAATAACATAACATTTGTTTGAAAAATTAGTTTGAAGTGATTCAAAAAACATAGTGAAGCATAGATATCATTGTTTGATTTCAAAATGCCTCAAAGCAAGAAAATGGAAACACCTAGTAAGAAACGAGAAAGCTCTACTATGATGCATGAAGAAGAGGAAGAAATGCGACATGATATATCAAAATTATGAGACCAAGTGCAAAAAATTTTGCTCTCACAAAGAATAACCAAAAATGAATGGCAACATGGAAGATTTGAAGAATGGTTTAAAAGCAAAAAGGAAGGTTTGACAAAGTTGCTAAAAAATTTCTTCTTAATGCAGAAAAGGTATTAGATGAAACTCATGATGAGAAAAAAAGAAATTTTAATCATGATTTCATAGACTCTAACGTTGGATTGAACACCACCATATTCTAAAGATCGATACGAGGAAGTTTGATGGCAAGCATCTTGTAACATGGATACTACAGATGGAGCAATATTTTGATCTCCATAATGTGCAAAACACACAAAAAGTGTGCATTGTAACTTTATATTTAGAATCCAATCAGTTTGGTATCGATGGCTTTTCTTTCATAAACAAATTGTCACTTGGTAAATTTTTATAGAGGAAATGGTAGTACATTATGAGGATACAAAGAGAAACAACTTCTTTAGCCAATTGATAAATCTCAAACAAAAGTGTTTAATGGTGGAGTACATTGAGGACTTCCATAAATTTAATATAAGGGTAAATCATATTCCAAAGGAGCATAGTATTAATGCCTTCATAGGGATTTTAAATGATAACATCCAACATGAGGTTCGCCTTTGGGAACCTAATTCATTGATAACATCCAACATGAGGTTCGCCTTTGGGAACCTAATTCATTAGAGAACGCATTTAGGTTGACAAGAAAAATTGAAAGAAACATTATAGCAACAAGGAAGCCTACCACTCACTTTTAAAGATGGAAGTGTTGTTTCTTCCAGCCTTCCAAAACCTACAAGGTTTACACCACAACAATTGGAAGAAAAAATAACAAAGGAGATTTGTTACAATTGTGATAAAAAATACACTAAAGGTCATAAGTATGCTGATAAGAAATTCATTTACATAGATTGTGAAAAGAAAGAAGAAAATGAACAAGAAACGTCAAAAGAAGAAGATATACACCAGGAACCAACCCCGAAGAAAGAAGAAATGAATTTGACCATATCTTGTAATGCATTAGCAAGAATTACCACTCCTCAAAATCTAAATATAGAAGGAAATATCAAGAAGAAAAAGTTAATAATGTTGATTGATTCAGGTAATACCCATTATTTATTCATTGTAAGATAGCCAAGGAATTGAATTTCTTCCTATATTGAGCACCAAAGTGTCGAGTGATGGTTGCAAATGGAGGAACCATAAATTTCTCTGGGAAGTGCCATAATATCAATATATCCATGGGAGAATATGTCTTGAATAGTCCAATGATTTCCATTCCAATAGGTAATGATGATGTTGTACTAGGAGCCCAATGGTTACAATCTTTGAGTACGATAGTTTTTAATTCTCAAAAACTTTTCTTGAAATTTTTTGGGAAGGAAAAGAAGTTGAATTAAGGGCCACTAGGAAATATAATCAGTTCTAATGGCATGAAAAACATTCTAAAGAAAGAAAAGTAGGGTGTAATTGCACAACTATGTTCACTAGAGGTTCAAACATCGAAATTGTTTATTTCTCCATATCTCCAAAAAGTCTTGCACAATCATACCAAGGTATTTGAGACTCCCAAAGGCCTCCCACCTATTTTTGATCATGATCATGCTATTTCATTTGATTCTAGGAAGTGTTCCTCCAAACATCAGGCCTTACAGATATCCCTATGCCCAAAAGAGTGAAATTGAATGTATGGTTGCAAAAATGCTAGAGTCTAGTATAATTCAACCTAGTCAAAGTTCTTTCTCTGCTCTAGTAGTATTGGTGCACAAGAAGGGTGGATCATGGTGAATGTGTTCAAATTATAGGGAGCTCAATAAGCTCACTATTAAAGATAAATTTCCCATTCCTATCATTGACGAATTATTGGATGAATTACATGGAGCAATTTACTTCACCAAGTTGGATCTTCATTCAGGATATCATCCACAGTCCATCACATCATATTTAAGAGAAAATTATAAAGTTCAAGCAGTGGAAGATCACATCGAGCATCAACAACAAGTTCTCCAAGTCTTAAAGGATAACCTCACTTTGGAGTAGAATAGAATGAAACAACAAGAAGATCAACATCGCAGCGAAAGAAGCATTAGGGGACTTTTGAGGTCTAAAATGGGCCTCCTAAGAAATATGTACAACCAAAATAAACTTTATAAGAACGAATAGGATTCAAGATGATGATGTCAACCATGGGGATGATTCACCATTTTTGGAGTAAAAAAATAAAAAAAGATTAAAAATTAATAAAAAAAATAAAACTACTTTTTCAACTCGTATTTTCAACTTATCTGCCTATCAGTTTACTCAAATTTCGAGCGGAAACACTTGTTGGATTCATTAATTTGATTCTTCATCCAAGGAGTACCCATGTTGCATACTTTCGATGGACCCTACTACATGAAAAATGATAAATACATGAAAAAACATGATTGCAGTCATGTTTTTCATGTATTTCTCAGTTTTTGTGTAGTAGGGTCCATCGAAAGTATGAAAAATGGGTACTCCTTAGATAAGGAATCAAATTATGCATCCAATGAGTGTTTCTGCTCGCAATTTGAGTAAACCGATAGAGAGATAAGTTGATTTTTTTTCTTTTTTCCCTTTAAAATTTGATGATGTCATCTAATCTTATTTTATTATTTCCACTATTATTTTATAATTTCCTTAGGAGGCCCATTTTAGACCTCAAAAATCCCCTTATGTTTTGATGTAGACGACTGGGTTTTTTATGTCTACAACCATACAAACAAATTTCCCTCATGCAAGCTAAGAAGGATAGTAAATTATCACCAAAGCATTATGGTCCTTACAAGGTGTTGCAAAATATTGGTACTATGGCATACAAATTGTAGCTTCATGCATCTTCTCGAATGCACCCAGTTTTCCATGTTTCATGCTTAAAGAAAGATATAGGTGACAAGCTCTCAATTCAAACAATATTGTCGGAACTTCACAAGGAAGGAAAAATCGTATTGGAACCTGAAGCAGTCACAGAAACAAGAACTCTACAACTACAAAATAGATGAATTTTAGAGTATCTCATCAAGTGGAAGAACTTACCACAGATGATTCCACATGAGAGGATGATAATTTTATACAGAAGCATCCACAACTACTCAAGCGTTGAGAACAACACTTTTTTGAAAGGAGAGGAGCATGTTAGGTCCCTATAATACTAGTGTATTCCCTCATTGTTATTGTTAGTGTAGCACCCTTATTTTTATTGTTGTGCTCATGTAGTCCCCATATTGTTATTATTTTGCCCCATAGAAGCCAACTATTGTTATTATTGTGCCCTTACATTATTATTGTTATTTTGTCTCTAATTATATTGTGACCCCTTAGACTCTTATATATAGAAAGGAGGTTTTATCATTTGAATCATCCAGGAGTTGTTCATTTGTGTAATGTAAAGGATATTTCTCCCTTGAAGAGGCTAATTTTGAAGTCGTTGATCTATCTCTTTTTCTATTTTGTGAATTGGTTGCATAACGCAGGGGAGGATGTGATACCCTTTGACTTGGAGTTTATGTTGTAAATTTTCATATTAATAAGTGTGATTTCTACTTCAAATTTAAAGACATAATCAGAACTCTTTTATTGATTTTTTATTATTGACAAATGTTAAATCTAAATTTGTATTTATTATGTTGTTAATAAAATAAAGGAATCTGGAGATTTATGTTGAAGCTACACTTGCTTGAAAGAGATATGGCTGCGAGTTAATGTTGGATATTTCTTACTCCTATTAATTAATTCGTGTAGTAGTAAACTGGTGAGAGGAAAAAGGTGATAAAATAGTTATAAAAAGAGGATTTACGGGACTAATTTCTTGAGGGGACCCTGTTAGTATGAAATTTATTGGAAGGTGTACCAAACAAATCTCACTTAAGTCATGAGTGACAAGTGACCCTAACAATAATCAGTGGTTGCTTACGCTTAAGATCTACAATAATAAAACGAGAAAACCCTGCAACAAAAAGACATATGCGATCCAAAACAACAAACAACAGTATATATCCAATGTAATAACCCAATATGGAAAGACTTTTAAATGAATAATAATCTTTATTAATAACATATGGAGAAGGAGATTCTTTAAAAATGGTCTACAAATCCCCCTCCGTGGGATGGGTCCTTTGACGTCCTTAATGCTTCAATGATCAATGATCTCTCTCAATATGTGAAAAACCCAAAACAATGTGTAGAACTCAAGGAACTCAAATGTAAGAAGACAATAATGGTGACGATGATAATGATCATGGTGAAGAATGAATAGAAAACCCTCTTATTTATAACAAAGAATTGGGTTGATCTCGAAAATGGAAAATAATAAAATAATATTGACCAAATCAATATAACCGTAAGGAATACTTTATTATATTATTTGGAGAGGAAAAAGATATTCAAAATGGTTAAATATCTTTATTTATAAATAATTAACAAATAAAATGATTTATTAATTATTTCGCAAGGATTAAGAATGGTGTGAAATTGAAATATTATTAAATAGTGACTTAACAATTATTTCAATAATAGAATTAAGGAATAATAAATAAATAGTGATTTATTTAATTATTCCTAGGTGATTTAGTCAAATGTAGGAATGAATAATTATCAAACAATGGTTTAATAATTATTCCTAGAGAAAATTAAATAAATAATGATTTGTTCAATTATTTTCATGGGGTTTTTAAATTTTAATCAGAAATAATTTAATAAAATGGTTTACTAAACTATATCCCATGGTGAAAGTGATTTTACTATGGTAAAATTAATCATACATGGTATATTTCGATCCACCTAGTTAGAAATGGCTAGGTGATCATTTTTTGGTGATATCAGATTTCCCCCCAACTTATGATTGTTAGGAGAAAATCGTATGACCGAAATACGTTGTAGGTTACACTTTGATGAAACGCCAAAGGGGAGTCAGAGAGAGAGAGAGAGTTGAAGCAACGCAAGGAAGGACAAAAATAGAGGGGGCAAGACCTACTAAACTGATAGAAGTCTCCTTTTATATTGGAGTACATGATCTCAAATGAGGCAGGGGAGGCATACCTGTACCCTCCAAAATAACTGAGTACAAATAATAATGGTGAGCCCAACAATGTGGCACTGCACGACAAAGTACATGATACATGATATGCTGGCATCAATGGGCTAGAAAATAATACAATGAATCCCATATACATAGTGTGCTTGGAAAGACAAAGGCCGTGATTGTATACAATAACATCTGAGTACATGAGACATAATGCCACTCAAGATGACATGGTGGGGGGGGTCACAACCAAAGAAGCCCTGCTGCACATGAAAGGGTTCTGAAGATTTGAATGGATCATTTGAAGGATACATGCATGTTGTGGGCGTTGCAAGCAACTGAAAATGAACCCATCACATCTACGGAACTGCATTTGAGGATGGATCAACATTTTTGGAAATCCAGGCATGTGGGGGGCTACCTGAAGGGTCACCCCCTCATGAGGCCTGGAACATCTCACACACACCCAAGAATCATTGGGACAATCGTCTAGATCACTGAATCATCAAGTGTACGGTTCTCAATCAAGAGATAATGAGAATACTCAGACGTGGTGTCGAGCATGTGAGAAACAACCAGGTCAAATGGAAATGATGATTCCCTTTGCTTGATCCAAGGCACCAAACAAATATGAAGGCTGGAACCAAGGTACACCCCCCTCTAGACCACACTTCTGGAATAAATGTGTTGAATTCGATAGAAGACTTTCCGTCAGAGTTAAGGTAATGAGTAATCTTTAAGAAAGGAACAAGGTATCATAGCGAAGTGACTGATGGACTGACACTAGGGATGATGATCGAATGAAAGAATATGAGTGGAAGACTGATGACTTCCCTTGTTAGAGCATGACATGCATGGTTGACCTAGCAACCACTGACTCAATTCCATAAGGGATGGTCAATTACTCAAACAGGGGCTTTTCAAAGGTGGAGAAATAAAGATGGAGGCCAAATATGAACATGATGGGATGGATGTGACACAAATATGTATCTAAGATTGTAACTAGACTCAAGGGGACTTCAAATAGATTCCATAGATGCAAGTGTGACTCATCTCAAATTCTATGAACAAGGGTGACTTGATGATGTTTCCACAAGGGCGAGGCTTAGGGGGGACCATAAAAACATGAGTAAAATATGGTTACTCATGACAAAAATCGACACATAAGTCAACCAATGCGCCGGTAAACTGTTACCAGAGTATAGATTGTTCAAATCAAGAAATTCGATATTAATAGGCAACAAAATGAGAACTCATGGAAAAAGTGGCTTCTTGGTGAAGTGTCATATTACTAAAAACAAATGGAGGCCCATTATATAACTCAATAAGAGATTTCCAGCAGTGTCGATACTAAGAGATTTCCAGCAGTGTCGATACTTAGTTAAATAGAGCTACAGTTTGGTCGCAATGGGTGATGGAAAAATGAGATTTTTTCCAATAAAAGGGCTTCTTTCCCCCAAATTCAATTCATTTTAATAGTGATCTGTTCGATAACTTGGAGAGGAGGAGAAGGCCCTAAATCTTGGTAAGATCATAGTAGACAAACCGACCATCAGAATTCATATCTATGACATTCAGGTAAGTGGCCTTACTTGTCTAAAGATGGCCTTAATGCTTCTTAGAAGAATGGTTCCTAGTGAAGAATCAAGGTAAGAAAGGAATACAAGAATGAACTACTAGAGAAGGTTTAGGATCATCCCCACCCATCAATTCAAACATTGGGACTAGGTTGTAAGTGTGGTATCACATAGAGTAGAATAGTTGAAGATATGGTATCAAGTATCTACGATATGTGATGTGCATATGGCTCGCCAGAGAGGCCAGTAGGACAAACTATCCAAAGAATGGGAGGATAATTGACCACACCTAGACCATTGGGGTCTAAGTCGAGACTTATGTTAATCAAGTGAGAAGGTGGCTAGGTGCCCTCATGCCCCTAAGCATGAGATAATTCCCCCTAGCATGTGATGATGGAAGGGACTAATCGGGTATGAAAAGTTGCGAATGATGCCCATAGTTGGATGCATTTGTGAAGCACCATTATGTTCCAGGTGCTCAAATAAGGGATTCAAGCATCTAGTGCAACTGGCACGAGATCCTAAAGAGGATAATGAGGATATGTATGAAAAGATGTAGCATACTATGGGCATACAATATCTATTTAGAGTAGTGGACTCCAAACACATTTTGATGATGTGATTCACCATTTGTTTGTGTTATGGATGTCTTCTTATGGGAAGAACTAGTGGATGCAGTAGGAGAAAGGAAATGGTGGATTACTAATCTTGCTTGGTATTGCATATACGAATATGATGGAATGATTTTTTGGGTTCGCATACATGGTGACACCATACCAAAGACTGGATTTGAAAATAATGAACTGATGCTCACCTAGACGACATGGTGGTTGAACAACAACAATGTCTAAGGGACTAGGTTGTTGATATAATATGGAGGGATGATTAAGTGGATAATCCCTAGCATGATATGAAGTGATACGAGACTCTAGAAGTTCTTCAAAATGGGGAATAATAATGGTACTAGAGTCGACACTACTAGATGTGCTATGAGGATCGAGAGGAATCACTTCTCTTGGACTCACAAAAATGGATGTTCCCTTACCCAAGCACTAGGTGGAAATGTAATTAACACGAGTTGGATGTGGATCAAATTCGTGGGTTCGAAGTAAGGGGTTATTGAACCAATCGACCTCATTGTGGATGAAGTCTCTGGACTCCACAACATATTGGTCGTGGGTTTATTGCTGAAGGAAGTACGCATGATGGGGCATATCGTCCCAATTATAATCAGGGGTGGTCATGGCTTCCATTATGTATTCATTAGAATGGAAGATGGGGGGATTGGAGGAAGAGAGACCATATGATGAAGAGGAGCTACTTGAGGCATCTTCATGAGAGACAAGGTTCACATACGCATATTCAAAGCTGGGAGATAGGTGCCTAGTATATGTGACATCTATCGATGTTGAGACCGAAGTGTTTGTCAAACAAGGTTCAACAGAATCACAATAGGAGATGTATAAAGAGTCCTAATATATTGATCCCATGGGTGATGATAGGTAGAGAATAGGAGTAGTATTATTCTTCATATCGACATCAAGGGGAGGGATCACGATGGGTGTTTGAGATACCTCCTGCTCTGGTATAGGAGTGGGACTAGAACTCGCGGGTAGAAAAGAGGTTGAATCACTATGACCAACCTCTAATTCATGAAGAACTTAAAGTGTATCATGAAAGTATTCGAGACGGGGACAGTGATGAGAATAATGGCCATAATTATCACACAAAGAATAAGTGTGATTCATCCTTAATGATCTGTTCTTCTTAGCTAACTCGAGTAAGGTGACATGGACCTCAAGAATGTTAGAATTAGGGAAGGCATCAAAGACTACATTCTTGATATGATGGAGTTTAGGACAATTATTGGTCGCATGACCAACAACATCACACAAATAACATGGAGGCGTAGGATTCGGTAGATTCGGAGGAGCTGGAGTTGGTTAGGATGCCTTGTCTTTGGTTCCCTTTTTTTGGGCTTTGTCCCCCTCACCAAATGCTTTCACAATAGGAGTAGGTTCCTATTGAGGTTGTTGTGGAACTGAAGAAAATGAAGGGGTAGGAACAACAGGTTGAATTGGGGTAAAAGAAGTGTAAGGTTTGATTTTATCAGGGGGAGTGTTTGCAGGAGGACCGATGTACCAGACTGGGATCCCAATTTACTTGGAGGAAGTTGATAGTATGCCAATTTACTTGCTAGTCTACTAAAACACTCAATTGTTTGTAGAAAAGGAATCAGATATCACATGGCAGAAGATGAATGAAATTTTCTCAGTGATAACCTTCAAAGCTTATTTGGAAGACTGACGAGTGTATGTCAATGTCCAATGGTCAGGGCTACACAAGATTTCATGCAGATATACATCTTTTCCATGCATAGAAGTTGTCAGCTGGATACTATCCCATACATATCCAAAGAATATGACTCTCAATAGCGCTAGCGGATAGAGGCTTCCTTATTTTCTGGTAGCAGACTATCATCTCATGTACCATTTTCCTGAACCAGAATCACTCATGGATTCTTACTTCTATGTGAAAACCAACTAATTGAGCACCAAGGATATTCAGTTAAAGGTTAGGTGAAAGAGCCAACAAAGTTTCGTCAGACACCCACCAACACCTACAAGAAAATATCTCTCAGGAGGGCCTATCAACTTTTGAAAATCCTATGTTGCAAAATCTATCGCCGGCAGAGCACTGAGACCTTTCTTGAAGGGTGGAATTTCTTACTGGACCAGGTTGTCAATGAAGGTAAACCATTCAACTGGTCATATTTGTTGGCTCAGAAGTTGTGGTTCCATGTATCTAATGCCCTTAATACCCCTAAGGGTTGGCAAGTTAGATTTTATATGTATGCATATTTATTGGATGCAATCTACGCACACAATGCATTCCCTGGCATGAATTGGACTTGGACCCCACATGAGCCTACCATGTATGCCTATTGTAAGCTGATTTCAAAGTGCAACCACAAAGGAGTAATGGAGAACTAACTGATAAAATCCTCACTCTGTTGTACACATTTATCTTTTAGGAAGAACCACCTTGCATGTCACATGGGGCAATGGAAGTAGTATCACAGATAACAAATTGGTTTGCCTCACTGGATGACATTGTTCCTCAAGGTGTTCAATAGAAAAAAGTCTCCCCATCTTTTACCGAGGTTTTCCACTGATAAGCTAGTCATTCAAGAAGTTGTGTATCATCTCTCGACGGGGTTGTCAATAGCTTTTCACATGAAAAATAAAGCACCTTGGAATTCTCTTCCTATGCAAATCGAATTGTACGAGATCAAGAATCTAAAAATCGTGGATACCAAAGGCGATATAAATTTTGCATTTGGTACTCTAGACTTCAATCCATACAACCCCTGGAATGTTTGTAGAGACCACTATGCAAGGATTCACTATGAGTGGCTAAGCATGACCTTTCAAAGGCTAGAGGAGGAATCATGAAAGAATCGTTACAATGCCTCCAAGTTCTGTGAGCCGATCAGTTTTGCAGGAACACCGCAGATTACTCGCAGAAGGAAGTCACTCCATAGGCAGTACCAATGGAAGAGCGCAGCATAGTGTGCGAGAAGTGAAAGAGGAAATTTGTGCATATTCTAGGGGGAGAGTGAAGCCACAAGATGAAAGAATATCTAGTCATTATGATAGTGGTTATAGCAGTGGAGAAGAAGAGGAAATAGAGGGTGCAAGAAGCAAAAAAAAAATAGAGGGAAGAATGAGAGAAAAATAGATTGGAGGAAGAAAGGTAGAAGCAGCAAGAAGGAGAAAAGTGAAAAGTAATCGTAGAAGAA
This sequence comes from Pinus taeda, assembly GCA_000404065.3. Classification (NCBI taxonomy): domain Eukaryota; kingdom Viridiplantae; phylum Streptophyta; class Pinopsida; order Pinales; family Pinaceae; genus Pinus; species Pinus taeda. The sequence goes on from APFE031285118.1 coordinate 140,030, forward strand.
ATAGCACGGAGACAAGCTGAGGATCTAGAACATAACTGGCAGTGAGAGCAGGAGAGAAAACAGATGTAGGATAAAAAGACCTTGCTCAGGAGATAGAGGAGTTGATTGAAATCCAAAACATGGAGGAGGAACCAGAGCTGAAGAATCAAGATGTCGACATGATTCCTAGTACACAAAAAGTTACCATTCAGTCTCCCCATCCTCCAACAAAGCAAGATCCAAACAAGGAATATGAAATTGCTCCTCTTGATGATGGTCCGATTATGGACATGTACAATCTGACTTATGACGAACTTCAAGAAAATAGTGTACAAGCTAGGAAGAAACATTTTTTAGACGAACTTGCATCTCCTGCATTCATCAGAGAAGGGTGGTCATGATAGACACCAGAAGAAATACAAGTGTCATTGTCACAACCAACTTGGCCTTCGCAGGTGCTTTAAAGTCAAACACGCAGTATTTGATGGTCAAGAAAAAAAGTTGGCAAAGAACTTGTAGGTTGCTATGAAAGAGTTTGAACAACTCTGAGAAGAGGTACATAATGAAACTTCAGCATAGGTCCATCTGGAAGAACTGAAGGAAACGATACTTGGTGAATTATCCACAATGGGACAGACCATGCAAAACCTTTATGAGGAGCTCGCCATCATGCATAAGGAAGTTGTTCACTTGCATGGCTTGTAGCAGAAGTGTAAATATTTCGTCAAAACTCTCAAGAATGTACAAGATGCCATCATTACCTTGCATGAAGGGGCATCGCTTGGCTTGGATAAGAAAACAAGGCAAGAGGCAAAGTTGAAGGCGGCAAAGGTTCAAACACTTATCCAGAATAAAAAATAGCTCACCTCGTTCATTGCCAAAACTCAAGCCTCATATGCATGTTTGTACAATAACCTGTACTTCTTGGTGAAATCATAAGGGAGCCCATTAATTGGCTCACTCAAGCAGTGCAAACGTAGGAATTTGGTCGGGCAAGAGATTAAAGAATACTTGGAATGATTGAGACAGGTAGACATCAAGGAAGATCTTGAAGTAAATAGACAAAACATGCATAAGTACATTGGCGGCCCTGTCCAAATCAACACGATGTTTCTCCTATACAAGAAGGAAACGCAAACCGGTTCCAAGTCAATGTACCTAGATTCCATGGAGGCTAGATTATTTTTCCATCCTAACCCCATTGCATAGTTTGGGGATGTCATCATGCAGTACAAAGCTTGGCACCGCTACGTAACCAAGAAACATCAAGTGTAAGTTGTTGAGCTGGAGTTTCCCTAAACTCAAGCTTAATTGTTTTGTCTTATTATGTTGTCTAGTTGGCTCTACCCAATTTTGTCTTATATGGATATGAGTGTATTATAATATTATTTTGTAATTAATTTATAAGTGAAATTCCAAGTGTCAATTGTGGAACGTGAAAAGTCATGATGTAATGTAATTGAAGATTCATTTTGTAAAGAAGTGAAAGAGTCATGAGGGAAGCCAAAGAGTCACATGGGGAAGTGAATAGTCATCCCTTTTGTTATAAATAGACCCTCATAACTCATGTAAAGGGGCTTTTGGGATCCAAGTTTTTGGCTAGGATCTTAGCATAGAATCAAGGGATTGGGAGTTTGTGAGAGCCTTGTCTTCTTTGTAGCATAGAGGGAATATATTTCTTTGGAGGAGCAAGGGTTGAATTCATGTTCCACTATTGGGGATAGTGGTCCATTGATGGTATATATATGATTGGAACATTCACTTAATAAAAGCTCAGTGCCGACATGTTTTCATGCATATGTTGTGAATATAGTAGGATTATTCTTGTTATGTTTGCATTGTATGTTATTTAACTTATGCTTATGCTTGTGAAATATTTCGTTTTTTTTGGTACAAATCTTTTTGAATGTGTGTTATTGTTAACTTGTGAACTATTTTACAGATTAGATTGTGATTTATTTATGCTAGTGTGTTCATTTCAAGCAATGTACTATTAAAGGCTTACAAGGGACTCTCTCATTTTCCCTTCGTGTGTTATAAGCTCTATGCATTTCACTTGAACTTCCGCAAAGTCACGCACTTATTCCCACCAAAGTCACCATACATCACTCTATGCATTAGTGCAGCCAAGGCATGTCATTAAAACCCATTGCATCGGCAACCGAGTTGCATTCTGGATGGGACTCCTACACCAAATAATGTGAGGTCTAATTGGAAATTCATATTGGGGAGATCCCATGAATGTTGGTGGGTCCAGCACCATCAACAAAACCACGTCCAACAACAACACCATCAACTTTCACATGGTGACACAACTGCAACCATAACCACCACCATGCATACACAACAAGCATATAGACCACAAGAATAAGGAACACATATGCAACACATTCCACCCATCCATTCCAAGGGGTGAACCATGCTTTGATACCACTTTTTAGTATCAGATATCACATAAAGATAACAGAAACCAGACACCACCTAAAGAGAACGAAACCCACTCTTATACCACTATGTAACACCCTCATCCCACATTTACCCAAGCTAACAAGTCCACTGGGGTAAACATGTAACGATAGTATACTATGATGTGATTCAACTCCCCATGTGCAGTTAAGGAAATGGAACCTGTTAGCTCCCTATATCAATAGGTTTCATTTTTTATGATTGACTGGGGAAGTGCCAAATATGTTCATCCTTTTTATACTGCAAAGGTTCCATATGTTGATCAATCTTCACACTGCATAGGTGGTTAACTTGTGCCACAATTGATGATTAACCAAACAGCTTAATCCTGGCTAGATCATGTTTGAATTTCACTTGTCTAAGGATAGAGAATGGAGGCCTGCACAAACAGTTTAAACTTGGCAGGCCAATAGTTAGGCAGAGAAGCAAAGGGTCTCAACAACTTAATCTGAGCCCTGGAAGAAATAAGGGTAGACTTAGATAGGAGGGCAGCCAAAAGAAAAGAAAAGAATCTTGGTTTGCCAGTTCAAGTGCACCTAATAAGAATAAAGAAAAAATGCTAGGTATACTAGGTTGGGTAGGCAGTTTTGAAGGTACAAAGGCCTGGTTTGTGAGCAATTTGCTCTTTAGAATGACTTGCCATCTCATAAAATCATGGGGCACCATGGCAAGGTGGCTACAGATCAAATGAAGCATGACTAACTCCCCTCCTCATCTTCCCAAAGAAACATTCACTAACACTCCCCCCAAAGGGTAAAGAGATCTGCTCATTACCCTTAGCCCCTTTAGCCTACTTCATTTCATGGCAAAACTAAGTGAGAAGATGTTTTACCTAGGCAAAACAAGCCACATTTCTTGTGTAAAAAGTCTTGATTTTATCTGGCCAAAGTTTCCTAAAGTTTCACCATTGGTCATTCATTCCTCTCCCCTTGGCCTAAGTTTTCACTTTATAAAACTTAACCTAAGCCATGCAAACCCCTCCCCCACAATCATATTAACCTACTGACCTTACTATATAACTCCTATGAATAGCTTCCCCCCCTTTAGTATATAAATACATAAAAAAAACCTCAAAAAATAAGTACCCCCACCTTGGGCTGACTATAGCCATATTTTACATTTTTTAGGGAGCTATTGGCCCACCAAGGGCCCAATAGCAACCCTCCACACACCCATCGGGATTTATATAGCCGTTGGCTAAATAAATAGCCTAAACCCACAATTTTTCCCGAAAAAACCCACTTTTCCTAAGTCTGCGGATACATAGAAAAGCATTATAAAACATGAAAAATTAACGTGGGTCCGCCACCGTTAAAGACCTTCCAGCTCGATCACTTGCAACCTGTCTGATCGTGGCTCCTAGATCTGACGATAGTCGGCGATTTTGGAAGCCCCCAACCTGCCAAAGAATAGTGTCTGGGGGATGGGTGGTATTTCCATCGTACCGAGGACGCGTGTCAAGCGCTCGGTATGTTCAGAGCCCCCTCCCCCGAAACCACTTTCCCCAAAAACGATGCGATATTACCGCTTACCACTTGCCCCCTCCCTGCTGATGTCATGCTTATGTCACTTGATGACATCATCCACCACGTCATCCACCACATCATATGCCATGTCAGCCTCCGTACCCACTAAACGACAAAATGACGTCATGCTGTCGTCATCCCCAAAAACTGCCTATAACCCGCCAAAGTCAAAATTTGTGGGTAAAAAGGGTAAATGTAATGTTTTTTTGCCATTCTCTATTTATTTTCTCCGCGCACCTGTACATGCAAACTACGTCGAAACCACCATTTTCAACCGTCCAAATCTGCCAACCAGCAAACATAGTGTCCAGCTCGGCCCCTCGACCCACCTGGTCGCCTACAAGTCGCCCATTTCACCAAGGATACAGGTATTTACCATAAATTCGCTCCCGACCCTATTTTCTGTTAGTTTCTCTGTGAATTTAGCACCAACACCCACAATTTAAAGGAGAAAACACTGTGTTGTTGCCCACAAGTCCTCCATAAGCCTCTGAGGTACCAAATTCACTGGAAATCCATACAGTCATCTGAAATTGAGCTCGTCTGGCCCTATAAACTCCCCAAAGAGCCTCCCAGGCCGTCTCTTGCCTACAATTGAAGTCCACTATGCCAAAAGCCCACAGCTCCTGCTTCTCCAACTGATATCACTGCACATAACCCAATTCAAGCCAACAAACCAGTTCTAACTATGAAAATCCTAGGGAAATCTTTGAAGCCATCCTCTTGCTCATTGTTTGCCTGAACAGAGCCAGAATTTCCAATTCTAAAAGAAATACAGCTAAGCCATGGAAGGTCCAGTGGCCTTAAACATCACCCCCCTCAATGCACCCCACAAAGAGTTAGAGCATTTTCCCTTGGCTGATAAAGATTACCTAATCCAAGACCTTGAAGGTTTCCAAAACCATCTTCAGGCAGTCTGTGAGCTCAGAAACAGTCACTTGAATCAAGAAGATGTATGTGGTATTTGGGAATCAAACTTTCCCAGATATTACCTCCCCTATGTGAACATCTTCCCTGAGATCATCCACCTCTATTTTGAGAACTATGAGCCAACAAACAGATCCATTAAAAGTCCATCTGGGACTACTCTTTTCTATATCACTCCTAACTCTATCAACCAGATGCTGAACTTTAAGCCAACACACAACCAGTTTCCTCTTACCATGAAGTACTTGCTGGATGAAGGTCCCAAACTCTCCAGCACAAAAATAGCCAGAGTTGCCAAAGTATTCATGATGGCAGATAGATAGCCCCAACACCCACCTCCTTTTCATTATGGCTCCTTCACTGAAATGGGTAGGTTAGTGGTTGAGATGATATCTTTTTTGTTGGGGTTCAAGACCAGTGAGCAAATTGATGAAACCATACTGGTTATGATGTCCAATTTTACCCCAGGGAAGCCCCCTGCTGTCAGATACAATTATGCCAATTTCATTGCCAATAAAATGCATGACCAATTGTTAAGCCTCGAAAGGGAGGGAATCTTCAAATATTCCTCCTATATATATCATCTATTTTTATATTTCCAGCCATATGTCTTCCAATTCCCCATTAGAAAATTGGACCACAAAGGTGAGAGGAGGTTTGTTATTTTTTGGACTTCAGTATTTCATGATATACACACCTCTCTCTACTCTTATTGTGAGTTTATTGATCTATTTGTGTACCTTGTCTCTTGCCTCTTGATGAGAACTCCTCCTCCCAGACTGACACATGATATGAAGAAGACATTGCAGCTCTCCAAGAACTATAGAATAGGTGACTGGTATTTCTACCAGAATCACACTATTCTCAGAATATATGGCTATGAGCTCTGCCCCTACATGCTGCCCAGATATGTGCCAATGAGACTCTTTGCCTTGGAATATTTTAGGCAATTCATCAACTCAGATCTGAGTCACTTCCATAGCACCAAGAAAAAGGACCAATTGAAACTCAGAGACCAATTAGGCCCCTTTGTTATGAACAAGAAAGAGGGATGGAAGGATGCTGATGACCTATTGGGTCAAACATATAGACTCAAGAAAAGCTTTTGGTGGGTGCCCTACGACCCATATGGTTTCATCAACGCAAGAAGGATAAAATATAGGCTAGCATCCTATGAACACTGCTGCATCCCTAACATAGAAAAATATGCCAACCAAGATGACTGGTTGGAGGGCACCCTAGTTGAAGAGTTGACTAAAGAAGAAAAAATGGAACAAACCATGAAAGATTTGGAAAAAACTCTTGACTTGGAATTTTGTGGGCAGGTGTCTTTCAAAAATCCACAGCCAACTGGGGAGAGCTCATCAACTCCCACAACTGCACAACAGGTTGCCCAGGAAAGGACTACACCAGCAACAGGGACAGCAAAGGGCAAGGAGTTGCTAGTGCTAGAACAAGAAGTCATGGAAGAGCAGCCTGCTACTTCAAAGGAACACAGCCAAGGGGAAGCCCCTTCATTACGAACACATGCACCAGAGGTACCAGCACTGCAGACTCCTCTTCCTCAAGAGAAAAGCAAGAAAAGGGACCGAGAAGAGAGCACACTTGCAAGTGGGTCAATAGGTTAGCAAGAGGCTAAGAGGCAAAGAGTAGATCCTCCTGAAGAGGACACTATGGAAGACATCACTGAGAGCCCAAGAGGAGAGAGAACCGTTAGCCAACAGACCTCTACAAGCTCTCATAGACAAGAAGGAGGGAGATAGCATGGAATAGAAGTCTCCTCCTCAAGATCACAAGCAAAGAAACCATCAGACATAAAGCAATCATTCAAGGATATTAAGGCTCAAAATGAGTCATTAAGAATTCAATTGTATGACTAGTTTCTTAAGATGACACCCTCCAAATAGCATAGACTAATGGCAGCCTATGACATGAAGGAGGAAAGATGATTTTTAGTCATTTCAAGGCCAAAATTCATCACCCCCAGTCTACAGCTGACTACATAAGGACCAATCTAGAGGTCCTTGCCAAGGACATTCACCCAATGGATCAAATCGAATTACACAAGCAAACAGGTGAAATGGTCTATGCCACACTGGCAGACAAAGCAATGCTGGCCCACCAATTAAAAGAGTCACTGAGTAACACATATGCTCAATTGGACTTAGAGAAGATCTCTTCTCTAGCCAAATACAACCGCATAAAGACTCTGGAGGAAATAATTGTTGAGTTGGTACATGATCCCAAGGATGCCAAGGCCACCAAGGCATTGATAAAAAAGAAGGAGGAGGATATTGCTGCCCTCATAAAGCAGTTGAAGCTGCCTGTGACCATGCATCCCCAAACAAAAGATCTAGCACAAGAAAATGTAGAAGAGGATGTCATGGATCTATTAATAAGAATGAACTAAAGGCTGATACAGACAGAGCAAGAGCTGGAGAAAGCATTACAAACTAAGTAGGGAGAGTCAACCTCCCAGCTACCCCAAACAGCTCCAACAATTGTCTCTGCTCCCCCCACAGACACAGCAACAACTCCTCCCACTGAACCATCAGTGACAACAGGTACTGAGACCACAGATGCTACAATAGCAACAACAAGAGAGCTTGAGGCCATCATGAAAATGGAGGAAATGATGAAGGCAGTAAAATAGCTTGAAGCTCAAATGTCAGAGCTCAGAGAGACAAAAGAAAAGCTAACCAAGCTAGAAGAAAGCTATGACAAATCAAAAATGACAGTAGCAGAGAAGATCAGAGAAGTGAAGGCCCTGGAGAACAAGGTGAAAACACTAGAAAAGGATCTCACCTTACATAAACCTCTAGCAGATATCAAAATGATTTTGTGGACTAAGATTGGCTAGTCCATTATTGACCAATGGAGGTCAATTCAGACAATGTATGAGCAAATGGAATTAATAGACAGGGCACAAGAACAAATACAAAGGGCTTGGGCATCATTAGGAAATATTCCTGATCATGCCAACGCACTTATCCATTTTTTGAATACCAACACCAAGGAACAATTGGCAGCTTTAGAATCAATGACAAGATAGGCACCATTTTGACAGTAAAGAAGGTGCTAACGATGAGGACTCTTATACAGACTCTGGAAAGGAGGTGTCAGGAGATGCAGATGGATATTTCACAGAGAAATTGACAAGCTTGCAGCAAAGGGGTTTACCCCGACTAGTAACAAGCAACCAAAAGTTGTTGTCTCATCAGCAATATGCTCATTGGGTGAACATGTATGTGACAAATCAGACGACTGCGTCGTCCAGCAGTTCAGAAAACACAGGACCTCCTTCTGGACAAATATTGTATGACAAATTGGAAGGATTATTTTTCATAGAACATGAAATAAATCATATGTTTGAGGTCAAGCCCAATTTTTACAGATATACTGAAGCTGATGAGATACTACTAAAGATGCAAAGACACCAATTGCCCATAGAACATTGGTGGAAAAGTATGCTGGAAGTTTTTCCTATGTAAATCCAGATCCTTTTTGCCTGTACAGATGGTCAAAGGGCAAGACACGTGGTAGAGGTAAATAAAGGAGCTCAGGCCAGGATCAGGACACATTAAAGATGGATCCAGAGCAGGTAATAGATCAGGACAGCAACGCTGGAAAGTAGAGCAAAGACATAACTCCCAGCCGAATTCCAGGGTGAAAAAGTCTAAAATATATTGTCGGAAGACCAGCCAGCACAGCTGCAATAACTCCTGCCTTCATTTCTGCCTTTACTTCTCTGGCAAAGTAGCTGAAGGAATTTATTACTCCTTATCTTATCACTGAGATATTTTGTAGACTCTATTTTTGTATAAATACCCCCCCAAAGAATGTATTCGGGGTTGGTGATTCTCCCACTTGAAATACGCTGTAACTCAAAGATTGATTAATACAAAGGGCATTCGAAGGCATTGCTGTTCGATCTTCTGACTGTGGATGTGATGATGTTGGACTTTGCTACAAAATTCCTGTGTATTTCTTTAGCTCAATAAGTTATTCTAACTATGTTTCGTTTTTTCTGTGTTTGCAAGTATCATATATGTTTCATACTCTTAACAACAAGGAAAAAGAATAGCATAGAACTTGTTTAAATATACTCTCTGTGCAATTCCTGTTGTTATCTATGTTTTCCTCATAATTAGTTCAAATAGAAATTCTTAAATGCTTCTATCTCTGCTAATTCTCTCATTTTGAACATTCTCAAGGAATTCTTCACTGCTCCTTGAAACGTTCAAGCTCTTCCCTTTGCCACTGGGATAAAGGAACCTTAACTTCCCTTCACCCCTTGGCCTACATCCCATCTATCACTGGCTTTGAAATTGTTCCAAACTGATTATCTTGCTCTGTAGTATTATCTTTCATCTCAATAACACACTCAGAAGCCCACTGCCATAGACTCCATTGCCCAATGGAATTAAACCTATCAGACCTACATCCTACCTCTGCTTGAAATCACCATCCAAACCTATTTGAATACTCAACTCTGCACAACATAACTAGCATAAAACTTAGAACAAACAAAGTTAAAACATATAGAGAGAGCCCTCTCTGGATGCAGTTTGGCTAGAAATTGCATCTAAAACACTGGTTAGTGGTTACCTCAGTCGTATTCCCTTTTCTCAACAAGTTTTGGGGAACAACCTGAGTGATAACAGTGCCCACGATGAAACTTGAAGATTGTGACCTCGCGGATAGCAACAACTCTCTTGAAAAATGCAACATAAGCTTCAACAAACATTGAGTATATTGAACTAGAGATCGCAAGCTTGCTGCTCTTGCACAAAAAGTTCACGCATTTGACATCTCAACTAGAGCTAAAATCCTATGAGTGGTCGCTTTTTGTTAACCTAGTAGAGTAGAATGAGCATCATCAGTTAAGAGAATTAGTAGGGGCAATGGAGTAGGAGCTTGAAGAAGCATTGTAGGAGGAAATGACAGAGCAACAGATTGTAGTGCATCACTCACAGGGATGGCAGATCGTGAAGACTTCATAGCGTGACTCACCACACCAACGGGGTGACTCGAGGACGAGTCACGATGTTTGTGTTGGGGGCCTGTTGGGTAGCAGATCCCCCGCATAAAGGTTTTGGGGCTTAAAGCCCACAATTTTGGATAATAGTATTGTAAAGGCTCCGCGAAGTGCGCAGAGTGTGAATTGTAATGAGTCAAGTCAAAGGGTTGTCTGCCCTAAAATATTGTAATTTAATATAGAATGTGTCTACCTACCCATGGTCCACGGACCATGGGAATGTATAAATAGAGTGAGGCTCTAAGTGTAGAAGTAAGTTTTGTCAGTCTTGATCTAAGGATTATGGGTTTTTGAATGCGATATTCACTCTGAGTTTGTAAGTCTAAGTCATGGGTTGTAGGAGTAGGAAGAGGCTCTGTATTTGTGTGCGCAGAGGCCTAGTAGAGTCCGCAGCTATGTGCACAGACCCCTACAGCTGAGTGCACAAGGCGAAGTTGGGATTGTAACAAAACAGAAGAGTAATAAAAGCTAAATTGATTCTAAAATATTGTGCATCTATTTGTATATTTGTATGTTTATGCTTCTATTATATGTTTATGCATCCCCTTATAGCTTACGATTGCACACACTTGTTATGAATGTTCAATGATTATTTAGAATATTGGGCCCACAAAATTTAGTCAGATATATAATAATAACATAGTAAGGATAAAGGATCTAGACCGCGCCTCTTCACACTCTTTACAGAGCTACGTGAAAGTCAGACAGTCATGCGGAGCAGTGAAAGCATGCAGGATTGGTTTGTGAACCTCCCAGACTTCATCAAGACATCCCTAGGGTGCGGAAACCTAGTTCCAACACCCTCCCATCCTACCTCGGGTGAGACCTCAATCCGCGCACCACAGATTGTTGCTGAAAGGGCCAGTAGTTTTGGGATTTGTTTGGCTAAATCACTTTTGAACCTAGTTATGCCCTAACAAGCCAACAGTTCATGATGTGGAAAACACTGACAAAGCTATTTGAGAACAATAATGGCCACATGAAACTGACACTCAAGGACAAGCTTCAAAGTATTAAGATGCAAAAGAATGAAATAATTCTACAGTACTTGCACAAGTTTACACAGTGTCGTGATGAACTTGGTGGGGTTAGCGTTAATGTCCCTAAAGAAGATCTAGTAGCTCTATCCCTCTTGGGCCTTCCCAAGAGTTGGCATAGTTATTAAGATTTGGTAAATGGTAGAGAGAAACAACCAACATGGGAGTCATTATGGTCTGATCTAGTGCAGGAAGAAATAAGGCGAAGCAATAGAGATGGGACCTCATCCAAAAAAGAGGAAGAGGAATTTGCATTAGTTAGAAATGGAAATAATAACAAGGGGAAGAAGTACCAAGGTGAGGCTCATTCTAGCCAAGAGGGAAAGCAAAAATACTTGTCCAAAATTAAGTGTTTTCATTGTCATGAATTTGGGCACTATGCCATGAAGTGTCCACACAAGAAGGAAAGAAAGAAGGAGCATGTATTAGTTACAATAGGTGAATATTTGGCTTCACAGTTTGAGCTTGACTTCACTCTCATCACATGCATGGTCAACAACATGATGGGAATTGTGTGGTATCTAGATAGTGGTGCTTCATTCCACATGACGAGGAATAGAGAATTATTTAGTGACTTGGAGGAGAAATATCTCCGGAGGAACATTGAGTTTGGAGATGATGGAAGGTACAACGAAATCAGTATTGGTACAGTTACTTTATAGATGGAGTCAGGCTCCCCTCTCAAGCTCAAATAAGTTTTGTTTGTTCTAGGTCTAAAGAAGAATTTTGTCTTTGTCGTAATGTTGGAAGACTGTGGTTATGAGGTTATATTCAGTAAAGGTAAATTCCTTCTAAGAAAAATAGCTACGAGGCAGGTGAAATAGATTAGTGCTAGAGTCAAGAACCCGTATGCACTTGAGGTAGAAGATGCATGCAAATCCCTAAGGAGAAAGGAAAAATTTAGAGACTTAGTGGTTGAGAGGGAGCATAATTTACCTCTCAAAATGGAGCCTCATAAGAAACCTCAAGAAGTTGTGGAGCAGCCACAAATGGAGAAGAAGAGAGGAGAGAGATTGGATTCATCCACTTAGGAGGAGATCTCCAGCAGGGAGAGAGTTGGATCCAAGTGGGAAGAGGGAGCACATGCACCCATACCTCCTGGTGTGAGGTGGGGCAATGTGAAGCCATATTCCCAAGAGTTTCATAAGTTTGGGCAACTTCCATTGAGGTGTACTTGTCTAATGGATCATTACCTTGCTATGGGGGCCCACATTATTCAGTAGAAGGAGGATCGATATCATTTAGATACTAAGGAGTGGAGAGCAGGAGTCTTAGTAGCAGAGTTAGCAGCAACACGGTTTTCGTAGTAGACATTTGCAGATTGATTCAATGATTTTTTTTTTTGGATGCTTCTCAGTTGTAGATGTTGTAGTAGCAGCAACAACAAAGAGAACGTTACATGTAGTACATTCGAAAGGTGCTACATCAGGGTAAATGTGAATCCCTTTCTTGTTGAGAGGGAGTGTTGAAAATGCAACAAGAAAAGTCTCAATTCATTTTTTGCCTTAATTAAATTAAGGAAATTTGAAATTCCATATCAACAGACAACTTGGAGGACTTAACTAATTAGGTCACATAACACTTGTCACTCGGTTAAGAACACTCAATTCGGGTTAATGAGTTGGATTCATTTTACTTATGTTTATTCCTAAAAAATAGGAGTCTAGCTTAGTTAATTTGAGTTAGGGGCATGAAGTTCGGTTGTGTGTAGTGATTCCTAAATTTTAGGAGCCTAATTTTATTTAATTTTAGTTGTAACAATTTAATTCAGTTAAATTGAGTTATGGTCAGTTAAACTAGTTCTAACTGATGGATGAACTAGTGGAAGGTCAAGTTGTGGAAGTAGAACTTCAACCACACTCAGTGATCACCTAGATAACTAATAAATCAACCTAATTTACCTCATGCATGTAGAGAACATGAGTTACCCAGTTGAGACTAGAGTTCAAGGGAAATGTACTATCAATTTTAAATTATTCTAAGTTGTACAACTAGTGCATGCAGTCAGAGGAAGAGCCTAAAGGAACTGTGCAATCCAATGGAGGAAAATTCCTATTAAATAGAGGCATAATTCCTCAAGGAACAACACAAGGAATTAGGAGGTTGGAGGGCTTGAAAATTGGCTAATTATTGGATAGGTTTAGTCAGTGAGGCATATGATAGAAGATACAGGTGTAGGTTGTGTTCGAACTTGAGAAAGCATATTGTATTCATCCAAATTCTTTGATTAATGCAATACAGATAGTAAGGGGTTTTGAGTAGTTGCTTTCCCCTAGATAAATATCTATGTATATGTGTTGAATTTTGATGTTGTTAATGATTTGTATTCTTGATGTGAATTTTCTTCGACATATGATGAGAGTAGCTTCTAGTCTTATGATTTAGAAAATTTCATGAGCAGTTTAGAATCTACACATTAATTTCTAAGCTACTCTAGTCATTTATGGAAGTTAATTCACCATCTAAAACAAGAATAATAGACATGAAAAAAGAAACATCACGCATGCACAAAGATTTATCTAGGGGAAAGCAACTGCTCAAAACCCCTTACTATATGTTATTGCATTAATCAAAGAATGGAGAAGAAATACAATGCTTAATCAAGGATGAGCACACCCTGGACCTGTATAATATATCACTGCCTCACAAGTTGACTCTAGCCAATACTTAACAAATTTTCCTGCCTTCCAAGATCATATTTCCTTGCATTGTTTGATGAGGAATTGGCCCCTATTAATTAGGGAAACTACTCATTGAGAATTGCACAATTCCTTTAGGCCCTTATTTGACCACATGCACCATTTGTACAACATGGAAAATTCTACAAGTGATAGTACATTGCCCTTGAACTCCACTCTCAACCGGGTAACTCGAATTCTCTGCATGCAACAATTATTTTGGGTTGATTGATCAGTTAACTGGATGATAGTTCAGTGTGAAAAAAGGTTACACACCCTTAACTTGACCTCCATTAGTTCTACTAACAGTGATAACTAGTTACACTAGAATAACTCAAATTAACTGAAATAGATTGCTACAAATTAGAAATCAATCATGTAAAACAAAACTCAACTATCTCCAGCACAAATTTACTAAGTTAACTGAGTGACAAGACCCATGTCACCTCAGTTAACTACCTCCAAGTATTCTGCTGAAATTGAAATTCGAATTTCTTAGCCTGTTGAAGGTCTCTGCTTGAGTGGATGACTCCACTCGGTATCCTCTCTACTTCTCCATTTGTGGTTTCTCCACAACTTTGTGAGGTTGCTTCTGAGGCTCCATTTTGAGAGGTAAATTATGCTCCCTGCAACCACCAAGTATCTAACCTTTTCCTTGCTCCTCAAGGCTTTGCATGCATCTTCTATCTCAAGTGCATACAGGTTCTTGAATCTAGCACCAATCTATTTCACCTGCCCTGTAGCTATGTGTATTAGAAAGGTTTTACCTTTAATGAAGATGGCATCATAACCACAGTCTTCCAACATAACTACAGAGACAAGATTCTTCTTTAGAATCAGAACAAACAACACATCTTTGAGCTTGAGAGGGAAACCCGACTCCCTCTGAAAAGTAACTGTACAAATATCGATTGTGTTGTACCCTCCATTGTCTCCAAACTCAATGTTCCTCTAGAGATCTTTGTCCTCCAAGTCACTGAATAATTTTCTATTCCCTTTCATGCAAAAAAAGGCACCAATATCTAGATACCACACACTCCCCATCATGTTGTTGACCATACATGCGATGAGAGTAAAATCAAGCTCGTACTATGAAGCCAAAGCTTTACCTACTACAACTACTGCAGGCTCGTTCTTGCTTGCCTTCTTCTATGGACACTTTGTGGAATAGTGCTCGCATTCATGAAATTATAATCACTTGATTTTGGAAAAGTCTTTCTACTTTACCTCTTGGCTGGATTGAGCCTCACCTTGGGACTTCTTCCCCTTGGAATTCTTTCCCTTACTGGCTAATGAAAATTCCTCTTCCTCTTCTTTGGATGAGGTCCCATTTCTGTTGCTTCACCTTATTTCTTCTTTCACTAGATTAGACCATAACTGCTCCCAGCTTGGTATTTTCTCTCTACCATTTACCGAATCTTGATAACTATGCCAGCTCTTGGGAAGGCCCAAGAGGGCTAGAGCTACTACATCTTCTTCAGGGACAGTAACACCGACCCTGCCAATTTCATCATGACACTGTGTAAACCTGCTCATGTAATACAGAATTCTTTCATTCTTTTGCATCTTAATACTTCGAATCTTGTCCTTGAGTATCATCTTCATGTAGTCATTATTATTCTCAAACAAATTTGTCATTTATTTCCACACCACAAACAGAGTCTCTTTCCCATAGAGATTTGAGACAATATGATCCCAAACTCCCTCCAATATGATCCTCCTCACTTTAGCCACATCCTTCTTCCACTAAGCAAGATCTTTGGCATCAAATGTTGGTGGTTTTTCTACATTTGTCTTGATGTATTCTAGCATCCCATTATCATCCAATACTACCTCCATGCGAATTTTTCATGCCATAAAATTTTTGGTTCCTTCCGAAGCATACTCTAGCCTAAGTCCATTGAAATCCATCTTTTGATTCCTGGAGAAAACCTGTAACACTAATCTTCAAATTCGAACCTCCTACAATGACAACTTCAAAATCTCTTCTCTATTCAGAATCTATCTCTGATACCATGTAGAAATTAATGTGTAGATTCAAAATTTCTCATGAAATTTACTAAAACACAAGACTTTAAGCTACTCTACTGATTTATGGAAGTTAATTCACCATTTAAAACACAAATCATAAACATGGAAAATGAAACATCACACATGCACAGAGATTTATCTAGAGGAAAGAAACTGCTAAAAACCCCTTCCTATCTGTATTGCATTAATCAAAGAATAGAGATGAATACATATGCTTTCTCAATACTGAGCACAACCTACAAGTGTATAGTCTATCTCTCTTCCTGGCTGATTAACTCTAGCCAGCACTTAGCCAATTTTCAATCCCTCCAAGCTCATATTTCCTTGCACTATTCGTTGAGGAATTAAGACCCTATTAAACAAAAAAAATCCTCTAATGCATTGTGAAATTCCAAAGGATGGTCCACCTGACCTCATGCAACACCTGTACACTCAACTAGTTTACAACTATTGGTTAACTACCTTGGAAACTCCACCACAACTGGGAAACTCCCATTCTTTGCATGCATGAGCTAATTGTTAGTTGATTGATCAGTTAACTAGATGCTTTCTAAGTTAGACTAATGATCCACTACTTAACTGACCACCAACTAGTTCTATTAACAGTTAGAACTAGTTAAATTGATTATAACTGAAATTAACTCAGCCTAGGCTCCTAAATTTTAGGAATCACTACACACATCTGAAATTCATGCCCTTAACTCAAATTAACTGAGCTAGACTCCTATTTTTTTGGAATCAACTCAAGCGAACTGAACTTCAACTCATTAACTTGAATTGAGTGTTCTTAACTGATTGACAAGAGCCATGTCACCTCAATTAACTCCTCTAAGTTGTATGCTAATGTAAAATTTTGAATTTCCTCAATTTAATTAAGGAAAAAATAAAATTGAGACTTTTATTACTGCATTTTCAACAGAAAGTGGTCCAACCAATTGGCGATCTGGTTTCTACCTCCTCGTCGGTTGTTCCAAGTGTGCATACCATTATTGGTTAGTATATCCACCATATAGAGTTGTTTTATATCATTGTCAAAGGAGGTAGATTTTGGATCCATTCTATGCAAACCTCCTCTTTTCTCCTTTAACGATCTAATGAAGTTGAAGTGCCCCACCAACAATCCATAAATAATTACTTATGAATCGCTTAATAGCTAAGGTTTTCTCCAAAAAATGAAGTTTCTCTCCTGGCATTAATGGTCCATACACCACTATTAAAAAGACTAACTCTTTCATCCCTATATAATGAAACCTCCCTGTCATAATTCTTAGACTCGCAAACCAATCTTGGAACACCACCTCTAGGGGGTTCCATAAAATGGCAAGACCACCCACACTACCTTTCACATCGGAACATATTTTGACAACCTTTCCATCATTTTTCAAAAATTGTGGGCAATTTATCCCCCATGAGTTTAATTTCCTACAAAATTACAATCATCAGTTTCTCCATTTGAATCCTTTCCTTGAGATATATTTGCTTCCCCTTTCTATTTAACCCCATAATATTCCAAGTTAAAATCTTCATAATGAATGTTTCATATGAGGCAGAAATAACTCTAGTAGAGAAATTACTTGTCCAGAGTTAACTAATTTCTCCCTATACTCTGCAACGACTCCTTTTTGGGTTTTCTCCCTTTCTTCTTAAGATATTTTGTTACATATTTTATTAGAATCTCTTTCCCTTTCTCCTTGAACGTTTGGATGGATCGAGGCCCTTGCCCTTCTTGAAGGGATTTCCTCCTCTTAGTATTACAATTAAGATAAGATATTGCATATTTCTCCCATATTTCTTTGGATAATTACCCAAGATCTTATTCTTTCCACTCATTCACCATACCAACTAGGAGCCATTCTTCTTCTAAGAACTCATTTTGATATTTCTTCATTAGCTTGGCTACTTCTTTAATTCCTGGTAATCTAAAGTAATCATATTCACCCTCTTGGAATGTGTCATCCTCTAATTTCCTTTTATGGGGTTGTTCATCTTGAGCATTTGCAGAAGATTTATCATCCATTTGAATATATTATGAAATATTTGGGTCCTCCTCACCAAGAAGGAGTTTTTATCCTCCATTTTCTACAGGGGTTGAATATTTTGGCTCCTCTAATTCCTTCCTTTTGGTGCGACATTGGTGTAACCCTCATTCTCCAATACACCTCCACCAACTTTCTCCTTCCTTCGCAAAGGATAGTCCATAAACAAATGACCATTCTCATGACAATAGCAGCACCAAAAAGGTACATGTTCATAATCAATCGGTTGATTCCAAATATCACCTTGGTAATCCATCTCTATATATTTTTGCAAGGGTTGAGAGATGTTCATGTAAACACATAAACGGGCATAAGACATATTCTTACCTCATTTCATGTTTCATGACCTTTGAGACATTGAAAAAAATCCCTAAAACTTGTCCAATGCCCTCCAGAATCTTTGTATTATCATATGAAAATTGTGCACTTATTTGCATGAAAGACACTCAAAGTCAGTGATCACCACATACAGGGGTGACATTATCAGCTAGAAACACCATGAAGACCAAAACTCAAAATTTTTCCTAAGGTTCAAGGTAAAAAATTGGACCGTGTGGGTGCCCCATTGCTGGAAATTACCTGTCGTGCAGCTATTTCCTTGATAGTCACACAGTCGTGAAAAAGTCCAGTTAGCACCTCGAGGCGCGAACTTTCTTGCACAACACTCCAAATATTGATATGATGGGGTGAAAATTTCAAGCCTTAAGCCCCAAGAATCCATAAAGGCAAGGAATTGGTAGATCTCATCTCATTTATGAGGTGAACCACCACATTGATGAGCCAAGGGGAGGTGGAGTATCCAAGAAAATCTATAAATACAAGTTCTAGGATATCTAAAAAACAAGAAGAAGCAAAGCATTGTTATGCTGACAAAAGTGCTCTCTAGCAATCAAGCATTTCATTGACAAGAGGATTTCATCATTGAGAGAGTCTTCATAAGTCTTTGAGAGAGAGAGGAATCTTGCCAGGAGATTGAGGAAAGGAACTTCCTTGTTGAGGGTTTTTTAGCACCATTTCTCAAACAATTATATCCAAGTGTCTTTTATTCATCTATTGTAGTTATTTTACATTCAACGGTCAATAAAGGGAACCCTTTTCCATTACTTTGTTGATGTGTTTGATTCATTAAGCATTGTTTATGTGTTTATTTATTAGTTTGTGTTTATGTATGAATTGTTTTCATTTCTTACAATACTTTATTTACCAATGTTTTTCCACTAACAACAACAAATTGCTTGTGTTTTCCTTGTAGGGAACAACCAAATTCAAAGAAAGTGTATTTGGTACTCTATAGCAACAAACACGCTACCACAATATGATGACTCCACTAGTTGCCTTTGTATGAGCTAATGATTATTTTTACGAGATCTTCTCTTTGCATTTTCACTCCATTGTGCTTTTATCACCTCTCTATAATTTTTGCAAGACCATTTGGACCTATTTTTAGCAGAGAAGCTTGAATTTTCAAAATTTTCCATCAGTCGCACGAATTTTTTCGTGGAAAGATGTGCAGTCTGCGCGACTTTGTACAGGAAACCCTCACATTTTACAAAGAGCACAAAAAGTCATTGTAATTTTTCTTTCTTGGGTGATTGGTAGACTTTAGTGAATTGCCTTCACCTCTGTATATTTTTTCTAGTTAGTTTAGATTGCTTAGTTGGTTTACTAATCACTATTAGTACAGCAATTACATAGTCTTTACTTTAAATTTGCATTGCACACATAGCTTAATTAAGAGGAAACTTAAGTAGCCATAATCCACACATATTTTTCAATTGATTTTGTTAATTTTCACAAGTCACATAGCTTAATTAGTAAAGGTGTAGGTGGCCCACTATCCACAAATATTTTGTTACCAACCAAAGCATTTTTATTTTATTAGTTTTAGGACTAAGACCAAGTTTACTAAAGAAAGTAAGTAGCCCCTACTTCCCTTGTGTCTTTTAGACGATCCCGGACTCACATATGAAAGATTTCTTAAAGAACTTGAGTTTTCCAACCCCCTTTAGCCACACATAATATAATAGGAAAAGAGTAAGTGGCCCATTATCCACATATTATTTCTTTTCGTGCAAGGAACAATCAAAACTTAGTGCAAGTAGCGGATATTGTAAAGGATCATTGAATATCCAATTCTTCTCACACTTTGTATGTTCACTTTACCACTTGCACACAAATTACACATCACACACTAAGCTTCTCTAAGCTTTGTACAAAGGGCATCCAATTTCAGGAGATTTTGTACTTATTTTTCTTTTTCTTACATTTTCACACCATAAGTGAAGTAAGACTCCTAAAAGCAACCATAAATTGACCTAACTAAATTTCCCCACATGGGCCATAAAACAATTTATAGTTCATGTTAGGACCATTAGGGGTAGGCATCCCATAGGCCTCAATGGTCATGTTACATTTTTGAAACATAGAAGTTGACTTTTTAGGTTCTTCAAATACTTCATCATCCCACAAAAAATATTACCCGAGCACGTCAAAGAAATGATTCAGAGGGGGTTCAGATTAGATCCAATGTGTGTGGTACTACATGGGACTACCTGATCTGTATCATGCTCATATTGGTAACCAATTAACAAGAAGCTAAAGACTCAATTTATCACATGGAACAAAGGTATCTTAGTGACCAATATTAGGGCATCATTTCCCTAGAGGTGGAGATGTAGGAAGCACTAAAGCCTCATTCATTACCTTGGTTGATTCTTTTGGTTGTTGGAAACATTGCTAGTTCTTTCGAGACATAGCCCCAATATCCATTATAAAAGATATCTCTACAAGGCCTAGTTACTTTGAGAGTGGTAAGGACTAATAGGTCTTCATAGGATCTTTTATCATACACAAAAATAAACAAAAACCATTTTTTATTTGAATTATCACATAACATATCTTAAAGGGAAAGTAACCACTTATTTTTCGCTTTGTTTTATGTATGTGATTTATATATTTTGAAACATATCACCTTCCATAATCACCAAAAGTGATACACACTTGACACATTAGGGGACCCCATGGTTCCTCATCACTCTAGGCACTTCCGAAACCTCCCCCATTACTGGGATGTGTGTCTGGTCTCTCACCATTTAGGTGCAAAGTACACCATGCAGCCACCATTACAAGATCATCCTTTATCGATGCAACTTTGATTAGGACCCCTCCCCCTCAAATTACTCATTTCACCACCCCTCATGGAACTCCACACACTACCCCTCTAGGGAGCCCACACACCACCCCTCTAGATATTCCATGTGGTTCCCACTAGGGTAACTCCTCTCGTGAACGCCTTTAAACGTTATTGTTCAAAATCGTTTCTTGATGGGAACCAACAACAAAGTCCCAATTCTAGCTTCCTTAAATATTCCATATTTAAGCAGTTAACCAATGACCCCATTGCACATGGTCAGAATTGGCCACCCATGCCTACAAAGTTACCTTCGAATATTCCAAATTTGAATGGAAACAAGGGGAAGATCTAGGAAACCATGTTATGACCTTTCACCTTTGGTACTCTTCCAATAACATCACTAATGACTCTGTTCACCTACGACTGTTTCAACACACCCTCACAGGGCTAGCAGCGAAATTGTACATAGGGGAGACTTGAAGTTCCCATGCAAACTTTGACTCTCTTGCCATGGATTTTCTCACATTTTTCGAACTCCCAATCCACAAAGAATTGGGATTGGTTATTCTCAACCATTTCAACCAAATATCAGTCATACATATTTTTGGACCACATCCATGAGTGGCAGAAACATTGTAACTTATGCAAGGCTCATATAGAATCAAAAATCCTCCTCGGCCTATTTTTGAGATCCCTCACTTTAGAAATATCAAAGGATGTCACTTCCACATATCCTCAAAATGAGAAAGAGGTTATCTACAAAGCTCAACAGTTTGAGCTTATATACACACAATCTGGATATCTCTACCATGTCCTCTCGGATTCTCCTCGCCTATAATCATTTATACCAGAGTTACCAGAAGCATTGAGTGTTGCAAACGGGTTGATTGGAACCATAGCCCAGAATCAACGTGGAAACACTTTCCAGCAATTTGAAAATGTGTACCATGACTAAACCACTTACCAACCATATGGTCCCACACTTGCAGTGCGACCACCATCGAACATGGCATATTATCCTAGTCAACCTGCACCTGTGCAGAATCCTACTAAGTTGGTTAACCAATACCCTCCCATGAAGAGTGGCCAATACCCTCCCATGTAGAGTGGTCAATACCCTCCTGCGCAAGGAAGTTAGTACCCTCCTAAGGCTGCAAAAGTGGTTTCCACTTCCTAGAGCACATATGCTAACCAAGGACAAGGAAATCCCTATTTTCCATTTTCAGCACCCCAACAAAATAATTCATTAACTCAGCCTAACACTAGGGTGAATTTCGTGCAACCATCTTTCCCTCAATAGAAACATTCGTTTGGACAGCTTAACATGGAAAATCCACCAAAAGGGAATACATATGTACCCAAACTAATGTTGTTAAAAACTCCTCCTTGTCTGGATTAAAACAAGCTTGCCAATGTCTAATATAAAAACATGTATTATTGTAGAAATAGGGCCCTCCCTCAAAATTTCTAGCTTTATCCTCCAAATTCAAAAATATTACTTAGGGTGGTTTGGTTAGTGGGCTTCTTATAAAGGGTGGGGACAGTGAATTGCGGGTCTAGTTCCTTGCTGCTAATTTGGAATTGTGGTTCCCTTTGTTTATCCTGGGTTGGCTATCTATGGTCCTGCCGACATCGGTGGGGAAATTCTCTATGGTTGAAATTGTAGTTTGTCTAGCAACTCACTGGTTAGCTCTGCAACTTCTCAGTGGCACCGGTTCTTCCATAATCTATTTGGCACCTAGTATTGCTCGTTCTTCTTCACAGTTGAAGCTCAATTCGGATGGTCTGGGGGGTCGGGAGTCTCCCTTGTAGGTTGTAGATGAAACCACTAGCTTCATACAAGGTGGTAACAATGTTGGTCGTTTAGGATGGGTAGTCTCTAGAGCTCGTAGTGGTTGTGGTCGTGGTGGCTCAGTGGCAGGTTTTGGGAGTCGCACCTCATGAGCCAGCAACAGGGTAGAGCGATACGTCACAATAGCTGGGGGTGATGGGGGAAGGCGTGTAATTCGGGACACTAACAGAGAAAAGATTCTTGTTTGGAAAATTGTCAGGATTTGATTTAGTCAGTACTAGAATGTGTGGAAACCTTGGAGTGGGTGCGGCAAGAAGAGAATGCATATCTTATTGTTGAATTCAAAAAAATGCACTACTTCCAGTGTCATGTTTGAGAGCACATCTTGGTGGTCTAGCAAGGCTAAAATATATTATCCAAGAGGGTGGATAAGTTGGAAGCATGGATGGCCCTCTTCAAAGAGCACATCTAGTGCTCCTTCCACCCTCCTCCTCCAGGAACAACTCTGGACAACCCAACCTCCATTACTTCAAATGACTAGTATGGTTACAATTGTTTTACTTGTTTTATATGTTTTATGTGTTTTATGTGTTTACTAGTGCTTTTGGCCTCCAAAGTTGTGCACTGTGTAATTAGTCATTTTTCTGTTTCTTTGCCATATGTTGATCACAGTAGTCAACAAACCTGATCGTGGTGAGTCTATGCACATTTTTCTATTGATGTACTTTTTTTTAAATAATGAATAGAATCTTGACTTACAAAAAAACAAATCTGATCTTGCAAAAGATTATGAAGAAGCTCTTATTATGTTAAATTTTTATATTATATTAATTTAAATTAATATATATATATATATATATATAATGTTTTGTATAAGAGTGAGGTACTAAGCAGTAACGTTACATATCACACTTATATTATAAAAGCATTATATATTAGGAAAGATGATAAATATTATCAAATATTGTATTAAGTTGTACAATGTTTATGCTATGATGATAGGTGTTAGCAGGTGAGGCGATCAATGATTCATATATATATGTGTGTGTGTGTGTGTGTGTGTGTGTGTAAAGAAGTCCTATAATGTTATATGGTCATTAGATGATAGAGATGGTGATATGAGCATGTAACATGAAAATAAGACTATAATAATATAATATTTATTTAAATTATTTTAAGTTATATATTAATTTGTTTTCAATAAATATAGAATTTGTTAATTTTAGTATTTTTTATGTGTCATTTCATGTTTAACATCAAAGTGATATATGATATTTAAAAAAAATATTAACAATTAAAATTATTTTAATATTGACCATAAATAAAATATTTCAATGTTCACCTTGTGTAATATATATAGAGATGGATTTGTAAATTGGATTTATCTCATGTGATAAGTGACATGTTGACTTCATAATGACTATATTGTTATGGCCTCAACCTTTATTGTTGGCAGGACTTGATCTTTAAAGATTCTAGGATTTTCCTGGGGCACCATCTTTGAAATGAGGAGCAGTACTCGTGGTTTTATCTTCTAAGATTATAAAAGAATTTTTATTTAATGTCCATAAGTGCTTATTGTTTCTTGCTTTTACCAATTAAAAAATTATTTCAATCTAACTAATAAATAAAATATTTAAATGTTGAGTTTAAGTAAAATATTTCAATATCATCTTGTGTGTGTGTGTGTGTCAATTTGATTTAGCTTGAGTGGGTAGGACAAATGTTGTTGTTTTTAGATGTAGAAATATGGTGATAGAATGGAAATTGCTCAAGTAATTTAATCTAAAATCAAAAGGCACAATTCTACTCTAATGGTTTGCATAAATTAATTCACAATTTAGAACAACATTCACAAACATGCATCAATCACATACACAAGTACAAATATGTATCTAATGGAAACCAACTGGTAAAAACCCATTAAGCTTGCTTACATTAATAAAATGAATAGGGAATCTATTACAATTACTAGCTCAGGGTCTGAGATCAACCTGCAAAAGAATAATTGTTCTCTCTACTGACTGGGAACTTCTAGCCAACACTTGGCCACTTTATCCCTCAACCAATGTCCTATTTCCTTGCTCAATTCCCAAGGATTGATCACTGATTGCATGCAATACATGTACACTCAAAACTAGTCTACAACTAATGTTACACTACCTTAGAATCTCCACCACAACTAAGAAATTTTAATTTCTTGCATGCATGAGCTATTTTTGGTTGATTTATTAGTTGACTAGATGATCTCTGAGTTAGACTATTGTCCCATTGCACAATTGACCTCCAACTAGTTCTATTAACTGTTAGAACTAGTTTAATTGAGTACAACTAGAAATAACTTAACTAGATTGCTAAAAATTAGCAATCAACACATGCAGACTAAACTCCAAGCCCACTAACTTGAATTTACTGAGCTAACTAAGTGACAAAAGCCATGTCACCTCAGTTAACATCCTCCAAGTTGTCTATTGAGGTGGAAATTTCGAATTTTCTCAATTTGACCAAGGCTAAGTCAAATTAAGCCTTTCTTGCTACACTTCTCAACACTCCCTCTTAGCAAGAAATGGATTTTCAACCACCCCTATTCTGCACTTGTGGAATGTATGTAGCACTACCTATCACTATTGTTATTGCAATGCACCAACTGCAACTGAGAAACATCAAAAAAAACCATTGAATCAATTGTGTCTGCAATTGTCTACTGGGAAAATTTTGTTGATGTTGACTCTGTCACTGAGCCTCCTGCTCAGTTGTAAAAAATCCTCTACATTCCTTCGTATCTGACTGACACTGATCCTCCTGCTACTAAACATTGTGGGCCCTTGTAGCAAGGCAATGATCCATGAGGAAATTATATTCCAATCGCTACTACTCTCCTATGGATCCTGCCCAATTTTTGCAACTTTAGGACTAAGGATCTACATCACGACACCTCACTCCTAGAGGTATAGATAAAATTTCTCCCTCTTCCCACTTGGCTTGAGCTCTCCCTCTGCTAGAGGTCTCTGGTTAGTCCTCATCGTCGTCATCTTGCTGGTCAACCCAACTGCCAATTGGTTGAGGCTCCACTTTGAGAGGTATATACTACTCCCTCTTAACCACCACATCTCTAATCTCTCCCTTGCTCCTCAAGGATGCACATTCTCCCACCTCAAGTTTATACAGGTTCTTTACTCGAACACCTATCTGCTTCACCTGCCCAATAATTATGTGTCTCAGAAAGGATTTCCCTTTACTTAATATTACATCATAGCCACGGTATTCCAAAATTGCTACAGAGATGAGGTTCTTCTTCAGGCCTGGTACAAACATAACATCTTTGAGGTAAATATGGGAGCCCAAATCCCTCTGAAAGGTTATTGTACCAATCTCCATAGTATGCATCTGCAGATCTTTCTCCTCTAGGTCATTGAAAACCTCTCTACATCTTATCATGTGGAACGAGCCACCTAAGTCCAAGTACCACACACACCCCATCAAAGTGTTGGCCATGCATGTGATTAGAGTGAATTCTAACTCGAGCTAATGCTTCACCTGTTGTTCCTACTGTAGGCTCCTTCTTGCTAGACTTTTTGTGTGGACACTTTGTAGCATAGTGCCTAAATTCATGCCAATTGAAGCATTTTATTTTGGACAAGTCTTCCTTCTTACCCCCTTGGATGGATTCAGCCTCACCTTGGGACATCTTATCCTTGGCCTTCATTCATTTTCCAACTATAGCAAAGTTATCTTCCTCTTCTATGGATGTTACTCCATCTTTTGTGTTTCTCTCAGTTCCTTCTTGTACCAAATCGGACCATAATCATTCCAAATTCAGTAATTTCTCCCTTCCATTCGCATAGTTCTGTTAGTTTTGCTAGGATTTGGAAGGCCTAGAAGAGTTAGGCCCACTAAGTCATCCTATGCAATATTCACACTAACCCCTCCAAGCTCCTCCCGAACTTGTGTAAATATAGAGAGATACTGCGAAATAGTATCATTCTTCTGCATCTTAATGTTTCTAAGTTTGTCTTTTGGGGCTAATTTTTTATGGTCACTATTATTCTCAAATAGCTCAGTTAGTGTCTTCCACATTGCGAAAGGAGTTTCTTTCCCATGGAGACTCAAGACCACATGGTATCTCACTCCCTCCAAAATTATTCTCCTCACCTTGGCTACATCTTTCTTTCATTGGGCTAAGTTATGGGCATCATCTTATCCAAGTGTTGGAATGTCTGTCTTGACATATTCCAGCAATCCATTGTCATCAAGCACTACCTCCATGCGATCCTTCCAAGGAATGAAATTTGAGCTTCCTTCCAAGGCATACTCTAATCTCATTCCATTGAAGGCCATTCTCCCAACTCTAAAGAAATCCTGCTATACTGAAGCAGAAAATTCGAACCTCCTGAGGAAAAACATTGGAATTATTGTTCTAATTTGAATCTTGCTCTGATACCATTTGGAAATATGGTGATATAACTATAACTTCTCAATAAATTTAATCTAAAATCAAGAAACACGACTCTACTCTACTGCTCCATGCAAATTAATTCACAATTTAGAACAACATGCACAAACATGCATCAATCACATACACAAGTACACAGATGTATCTAGGGGAAACCAACTGGTAAAAACCCCTTAACATTGCTTGCATTAATCAAATGAATAGAGAATCTATTACAATTTCTAGCTCCAGCTCTGAGCTCAACCTGAAAAAAGAAAATTGTTCTCTCTACTGACTAAGAACTTTTGGCTAACACTTAGCCACTTTATGCCTCAACTAGCCTCCTATTTCCTTACACAATTCTTGATCAAATTGGCCCCTATTCTTTAGGAATTCCCTCCAAATTTATTATCTAATTCCCAAGGATTTATCATTGATTTCATAGAACACCTATACACTCAAGACTAGTCTACAACTGATGTTACATTGCCTTGGAATCTCCACCACAACTGAGAAATTTGAATTCCTTGCATGCATGAGCTATTTTTGGTTGATTGATTAGTTAATTGGATACTCTTTTATTTACACTATTTTCCCATTTCACAACTTACCTCCAACTAGTTTTATTAATTGTTAGAACTAGTTTAACTGAGTACAACTAGAAATAACTAAACTGGATTGCTACAAATTAGCAATCAACACATGCAAAGTGAACTCCAAGCCCACTAAATCGAATTTACTAAGCTAACTAAGTGACAAGAGCCATGTCACCTCAATTAAATACCTCCAAGTAATCTGTTGATGTGGAAATTTTAAATTTTCTCAATTTGACCAAGGCTAAGTCAAATTGAGCCTTTCTTGCTACACTTCTCAACATTAGAAACACACATGAAAATACATAGAGATAGATAAGCATGAACTAATTTTGTCCAATAATATGGTACACATAAATAAAACATTTTTGGACACTTGGTTTTATCTTCCAAGAGTTTTCTTGGACTCCTCATGACTTTCCAACTTCACTTAAGGCTTGTCTACTTCTACACAAGTGAATATTTCAAATTTACATAACCTATTAAGGATTATTTTTCTAATATTCTCCACCTTAGTCTAAAGGGGTGTATAAGAGTCCAAGAAGAGAGCTTAAATATGAAGGTAAATAACACCCAATGATTGAATGTTCTCTTTGAATCTGGTGATTTAAATAATACCACAAATAAAAATGGTAGTAAAGGACAAAGTCTTATAATGGTGGTGGTTTAACGTTGACCACCAACTCTGGAACTTGGCTTGAAGAAATCCTTGGAACAATTTAGAATATGGATAGAATTTGATATCTTATGTTAAATGTAAGTGCTCCCTAATTATGATTTAAAGATAACCACAAACTATTGAAATGGTGGTTTGAAGTTGACAACAAATTGTTGTCTAGTAGAAGCAGTAATTCTTCTACCAAGTGGTGTTTTAGGGAGGATCACAAACCAATTGGTGGTTTTGGATGACTGCAAACTAAATCATGCTCATTTAACTTGAGTCTATCTCTACCTACAACTTTGTCTTTGGCTCTAACCACTAGCTATATGCTCTGGTTCTATTTGTGCCTCAGACTCGTTTGGTATATGGCTTTGAAATTAGTAGCTGACTATAAATTACCCCTTGTCAAATACAAGATGATAACATGAAATAATATCCACTACAAGATGTGTTAATAAATGAAAATAAATTCTATGGTATGACCAATATACCTTCTTGGCTATTAAATATCATTTCTCAGAAGTGATCCATCCAAGGTGAATCTTTGCTTTTGCAAGACTCTTGTGTAAGGAACATCTATTTGAATGATGAGTATGTTTTCTACTATGTTCACAAGGATGAATATGAAAACATTTATCTTTTAGTGGCAAACTCAATAACAATGTTGGAATTTTATAATCTTATGAGGATGTGGAGCGGGGTAAGATGAGCTTTCTTGAAGAAACCCAACACTTTGAAATTGGATGCATTTGGAGTAGTCTAGAATGTAAAAGGTCACTTCCTTTTCATATCCAAGATCAATTATATACTTGATGTTGATGAGTTATTCCTAAGGTCTCATTATGGGCTTGGGAAGTGCAAGCTAAACTTCCACATCTTCATGTGAATTTGTTCCTAAAGTGGCGTCAATAATCTAATCATGTCCTAGTTGTTGATGGGAATCAATCTCAAATAGAAAATTGTTATAACTAAGAACTAGTTCAAAATGTTGATTCCTTTATCATAGTTCATCTTGTTGGAGTTATGACTCAAGCTAAAGAAACTTGAACGTTTCCTGTGCATTTTGTAAATAGATTCAAACATCGATAAGAGTTCTTTGTCCATAGTGATTGTATTGTCAACCATAGAGTGTTAAATTATTTACTAATATTAATAACTCATAAATTCAAGACATTTTCGAAACAATTTAAACTGAGCAAAAAAATTGTGTCAGAGTCAACCAAAAGTACATCCATTTACAATAGAATTCAACTTATTTTCAATTTAAATGTATAAGTAAACTTGCGGAAGAAACTATTTTCAAATTACTAATATTCTTGATGTTGGAGTTGAATTGGTCATGCCTCTTCTTGAACATGGCTAATAAGACAACCAAGCTTCCCTTCAACTTATCTTTATCAGAGCATAGAGCACAAAGTATGCCACACTCCCTGAGTATCCTCAAAGCTACTGTTAGAATGCATAATAATGTTAATTCCAAGACATGTGTAGATAAAGTAGGGCTAAGGCAAACTCCACTCCTACTACTATATCAAATGATCGATATATAATTCATTATACCTCTCTTGAAAATACTTATGAATACCAATCCAACAACATCGAGTCTGGTAGCAAAGTACCCAAATCAAGGGTTGTAAAATGTAGAGTGGATAAATTCCCAAAGTAAGATAGTTTATCTTTGATGATATCTATTAATGTTTGATAAGATACCACTGCATACTTGAAGGATGACCAATTTTGTACCTGCTAATTTCTAATTAAAACAATATAACTAAAATTCATGTCCATCTCATAGTTGCCATAAATGGCTAAAAAAAACTATGACAAATTATATATGTCCATTACAAATACTACATCAAAATAAAATCAAACAAATACTACATCAAAATAGAATCAAACATAAAAATATTTTCATTAAAATACAAAAACTCGCTAACAAATCCCCAAAATCAAGTTGAGATCTCAAATCCAACTCAACAAATATACATTTGAATCCCAACAAAAAACCACACAACATATAATAAAGAACCAAAATACAAGATATTTATGACACTCCCTCTCACATTCGTCTTGACAAAGAATTTTAGAAATATATTTTCAAGACACTTCTTAAAATTTAGAATATTCAAGAAAATCTAACACTCAATCTTCATTCCTTTGACTATCCAGCGTAATAGAGATATCAACCTATATAGCTCTATGCAACTTACCTACAATGGGAACCTTCTTGTCTAGATTGGAATTTTGTTGATGATATGGTTTGATCTCATTCCTTCCATAGCTATAATCAAACCCAACCAAATACTTTGACTTTATAAAGTCGAAGAAAAGATAATATAAGAAAAAGCTGCAACGCTCTCATTTAGATTATATTTGGCAAAAACAAATCAAATCAAATCAATTTGTGTATGTACGTACGTCACTATTACAGTTCGTACAAATGTATATTGGCCTCTTAGTCCTTCTATCGAGTATTTCTGACCAAGATTTAATAAAGGGTATAGTTTACTAGTTAGAAGTTTTCAAATTTTCTATTTCTATTTATTAGGCCATAGTCTAACGAGGCAGAGGAGTTGCCCAGAAAGTTATGGAAATTCCAGTCATATTTAGAGAAAATCCGGCAAGGATTTTTGCAAATCCAAGTTATAGTTGTTAAACTTCAAAATTTTAGGTGTCCTAGATGTTTTTGATGGTGTTGAATCCATTTGCACCATCAAAAACACGATTCAAACACTACCAAGACTTTTTGAATTTTTTTTGCCTGAATTACAGCTGTTAAAATGAGATGCTATTGATAAATAGAACACCCACTGGTCAGCTCTATGAAAGAGAGTCTGAACCAGGAGATTTTGGCTCTGCAAAATGCTTTATATTCTCAATGTACATCACACATTATATAGCTTACATAGTTTTAGGGTTGTTAGAACCATACCCTTAGAAATAAAAACTAATTCCAATCTAAGGTCTCATGAACCAACTCACACTATTCTAAGATTCTCCATTATCTTCAACACTCCCCTTAATGGAGAAGGGGTTCACAAATATGCCTAACATCTCCCTAAACATTTCACTTCACTTTTCCAAGAGGCTTAGTGAAAATGTCTACAACATTATCACATGTTTTACAATAGACAAGATGTATTTCTTTTGATTGTACTTTCTCCCTGACAAAGTGGAATTGTGTATCAATGTGTTTAGTGTTCTTGTGAAACACCAGATTATTAGCAAGTTTGATTGAATTGTGGTTGTCACATCTGATTGTTGTTACATCTTTATGTTCTTCCCCGACATCCTTGAGAGGTCTCCGCAGCCAAACTACCTCACATGTTGCTACACACATATCTTGATACTCTGCTTTCACTGAAGACAAGGAAACTGTGTTCTGTTTCTTGCTACTCCATGTAATTACCCCGAATCTAATAGTGAATGCATAGGCTATTATGGATCTGCGGTCATCTACAGTTCCAGCCCAGTCGAAATCTGTAAATCCTATCAATCTAACATTAGAGGAAGCAGTATAAATAATACCATAGTCTACAGTTCCTTGTAGATACCTTAAAACACATTTTTCTACATTCCAATGACTCTCAAGTGGTTTGAACATGTATTGACTTAGCACACTGACTGCATAAGCCAAATATGGTCTAGTAGTGGTTAGGAAAATTAAGCTCCCAACCAGCTATCTATAAAGTGTCGCATCTGCTTCTTTAGAGCCATCCTCACTCTAAAGTTTAATGTTCTGTTGTAGTGGTATTGTTGCAGCCTTACACTAATCCATCTTGAATCTTTCCAATAGACCTTTGACATACTTACCCTGGGACAAAAAAATTTGTCCTGAATCTCTCCAGATCTCAAGACCCAAACAATATCTTAATTCACCAAGGTCTTTCATTTCGAACACCTATGACATTTGTTGCTTGATTTCTTTGATTAGAGAAATAGCATCAACTGTAATAATTAAATCATCTACATACAAATAAATCAACACTATGCACCCTTTTTCATCTTTCATGGTATACAGATTAGGTCGTTTTTACTTCTATTGTAGCCAAGTTGCAGAAAAAAATGAATCAATCTTTTAATACCAGGACCTGGCTTTTTGCTTTAGTCCATATAGAGCTTTCTTTAATCTACAGACTAAATGTGCTTTCCCTTTCTAGAAAAAGCCCTCAGGTTGCTCTAAATAAACTTCTTATTTCAATTCCCCATTTAAAAATGCAGATGTTACATCTAGTTGGTGAATCATCCAATGTTTCTTAGTAGCTAAAGCAATCAACATTCTGATAGTATTTAGTTTTGCTAACGGGGAAAAGGTTTCTTCATATTTAATGCCTTCTTTTTGTGAATACCCCTTTGCTACCAATTTAGCTTTTAATATATCTATGGTTCCATCTTCATTAATCTTGGGTTTATTTTACAACCATTTATAACCTATGGTTTGTTTCCCTTTAGGAAGTTCAACGAGCTCCCAAGTGTTGTTCCTGATTATTGATTCATATTCTTGTTCCATAGTTGTTTTCCATTCACTACATTCATTTGCTTCCTTATAACTAGAATGTTCAACAACATTCATTATACTAGTTGTAAAAGCATTTTCCTTGTATCTAGCAGGCAGTTGAATCTACCTACTAATCTTCTGAGTGTTGGTGTAGCTTCTAACCCATTATGAGTTCCCTTTGCTGGACTCAGCTTGATTGATGCATCTAAATTCTCTTCTTTTGCCTTTGTCTAAGGATCCTAATTGTTTCCTGTTTCTTCACTTTCTTCCACCAAGAACGGAATATCCCATTCCTCATTGTGCTTATCAGATTCTTCATGAACCTGCTCATGGAATATGACATCTCTACTAACAAAAATCTTGTGAGTAGAGGGATTAAATAATCTATAAGCTTTATATTGTGAACAATACCCTACAAAGGTACATCTGTTGACTTTTGAATCTAGTTTTCTTCTGTCTTCCTTTGGAATGTGGGCAAATTCTTTAGACCCAAATACTCTTAAAAGTTTTACTGTAGACTTAAATCCATATAATGCTTCATAAGGAGTTTTAAACTCAAGACTCTTTGTAGGACTCCTATTTTTCAAATAAAATATAGTATTCAATTCTTCAACCCAAAAACCATTCGAAAGATCCTTACCTTTCAACATTCTCCTAGCACATTCAACCAATTTTCTATTCTTTCATTCCATTACTCCATTTTGCTGAGGAGTATTGGGTACTGCGAGTTGCTATAATATCCCATGGTCTTTACAATACTTGATAATTTCATCCTTCCTGTATTCTCCCGCTTGATCGGAGCGGAGAATTTTTATGTGCTTCCCTGTTTGCTTTTCAATCATGTTTCTAAACTATTTAAAGTATTCAAATGTGTGACTTTTCTTACTCAAAAAATATACCCATGAAAAATTTGTGCAGTCACCAACAAACAGTAAAAAATACAGTGCACCTCCTAATGACTTTGTTTGCATGGGTCCACAAAGATCTGTGTGCACTAATTCAAGTATGTCTCTATGTTTCCTTTCTACTCGAGTAGGGAATTCTTCTCTATGCATCTTTCCTAATGTACATGCATCACAATCATTATGCACTTGTTTCAATATAGGAAGATCTCTTACCATTTCCTTTTTCTGAAGTAACAACAAATCATTGTAGTTGATATGACCAAATCTCTGATGCCACAACTCTTCTGTAGTCAAACTCACTGTTGTCAAAGCTCAAACTGATGTCGATCTCACATCCAATTTGTATAGACATCCTACTCGAATTCCTGAAGCAATAGTCTTCATGCGATCCAACGGATCTTTAATATAACAGTTAGATTTAAAAAATTCAACTTTGAGATCTTGATCTATAATCATGAATATAGAAATCAAATTCTTTGTCACACCGAGCACATACATGACATTATGAATATGTCTTACAGTACCATCAAATAAAATAACATAGATTTTCCCACACCCTTTGATCTAATGACTTCTATCATCACCAAGGTAGATTTGTGCTCTGTCGTTGATTTCTTTAAAATCTTTGAACCATTGTTTGTTTCTCATCATATGTGTGATGCTCTTGAATCTACATACCAGATGTCTCCATCAACATTCTCATCAAATTCTGCCATGAACAATTTGAATTTCGGCACATGATTATTATTTGCGAGATGACCTGTATGTCTTTTCTGCCTCTGTTATTGTTCATGATATTTCTTCTTCCTACACTCCTTAGCCATATGACCAAGTTTTTCCGCAATAAAAACGTTTAATTTCAGAGTTGTTTCTATTCAGATGCATACCTTGAGTTTGATTTGGTCTTTTCTGTGGGTTTCCACCATTTTTCTTTTGCGGATTTCCTTTTCCTTTGAAGAAGTTCTTCTTTGCCATCAACACAAGATATGCACTTTGGGTCTTTAAAGTCGATCTTCTTTCTTATTTTTGCATTAATATTCTTGTCAGTTCTTCAAACTTTTGGATTTTCTCTCTCGCATTTATCCCAATGATAAACATTTGGTAGTCATCAGTCACATCATTCATGGTAATTGTCACTAAATTTGTATTTGCAACGTATCACCAATGTCTGCCAATTTGTTCTTCATATCTTTGATCTTTGCTATGAAGGAAGAAATCGTTTCATTTTCCTCCATATTTAGGGATAAAATCTTGCTCTTTAGGAACAAAAGACAATTTGTATTCCTGATCTCGTACAAATCCTTCAATATTCCCCACATTTCACTTGTTGATTTACATTATTTGATATGTGGTATGATGTAGTCTTTCACTGACATCTTCAGCAGCATCCTTGCTTTACCTTCTCTCTTCTCCGAATCTGGGATCGATGTTAATCCAACTGCTGGCTTTCGCTCATCCCTATTTGCAATTGTGCAAGAACTTTGCGCTTCTAGCACAATTTGCATCTTGAATTTCCAATTCGCATAATTGGAACCATCAAGTTTGTTATGCTCATTCAAGTATGCTTCAATTATTTGATTATTCATCTTGAAAATTCAAAAAATAAAAAAATATTGACAGGAAAAAAAATGTTAGATCTATCCCAGATATTTATGAAAGACAATGTTCCAAATCCTTGATCATGGATTCAGATTCAACGCTCCACAGTGGTGTTAAAGGAGTAGATAGTTGGATCTCTACCACATGGTTTTCTCCATGCAGCCTCCAGGCAAGTCTTTGGCCTCCACCACGCAGCCTTCGGGCAAGTCTTTGGCTTCCATGGACCTCACGTACTTCTCACCCTTCCACATTCACTGCACCAATGTTCCGCAGATCAAATGTTTCCACCGCCTCCTTCAGCCTCCCGACAGTCCTCCTCATCAATCTGTGCGTGCTCCTCCATGCCACCACTTTTGCAACCTACATCGGCACTTCTCCTCACTAGGCCACATCAACTTTGGCTTCTTGCACGTTAAAACATCAATAAAAAAAAAACGATGTAGAGTCCTCCCCCACAACCACGCTGAGTAGCGGACAGGAAAATCTTTATTTTCTCCATGCGGCCTTCGGGCAGGTATTCAGCCTCCACCACGCTGCGCGGGCCCAGATTTATTTATGTTGTGTTGTCTCCATGTTGGCTAGATGCAACCAAGTCTCACGCAGCCCTCCTTGCGGCCTGAACACCTCCTCCTTGTGGCCTGAATGCCTCCACGTTGCCCTTGCGTTTCTCTCAGCCTCAGTCGATGCGATTTTCCACCGAATGTTTGTGTCGTTCGACCAATCAATCGCACTGGTATCAGCAAGGAAGAACGTGTAAGTCCACTACTGAAATCGGTGCAATTTTCTTCCTAATATACGTGCTTCAACGTGATTTTGTCGCCAAACTACGCGTTGTTTTCGACTCAGGTGCATCGGCCTCTTTCCACCCAGCGAACAGGTTTCTCAGCCATGTTGCTCTAATACCATGTTAAAATGAAATGCTACTGATAAATAAAATACCCACTGGTCAGCTCTACGAAAGAGAGTCTGAACTAGGAGAGTCTGGCTCTGCAGAACACTCTACATTCTCAATGTACATCACACATTATATAGCTTACATAGTTTTGGTTGTTAAAACCATACCCTTAGAAGTAGAAACTAATTCATATCCTGAGGTCTCATGAACCAACTCACACTATTCTAAGATTCTACATTATCTTCAACACCAGCCACTTTTAGCCATCCGAGAAATTCCTCTGCCTCTGTAAATGACTCCATTTATTAGTCTAATGTATTTTGAATAATTTGGGAGATATTGGTTGAAATCACAAGTTTGAATGACTAACGTAAAACAATTTAAGTACTATAAAAACATCTGGTTTAAATAACATATTAATCTGAAAAACATTCCAAACCAAAAGCTCTAAAAAACTCTAATAAATAAACAAAGATCTCACGTATTCTTTTTCACACCTGACATAGTTGAGCATGAGCACCACCACAGGCCCTGTGACATATACAAAGATTTTAGCAAAAACTGAATGGTCAAGGGTGTATATGAAGCGTATCAAATATAACAAAAATTGAAAGGTAAAGTGTGCCAATTCCAACTTTGTAGTATTTGTGTCATTTCTGCGTACAAATGTGTCAAAACATTATTGATCATCTTCGAACATACTATAGGGTGAAAGCACAAATAAATACTTGCTATGACTCATCCGCTGCAAGCGTATCATAAATAAATAACCACTAGTGGCTCTTCGATGAAGATCCAGGCTCATTTCTCTGCTCGATGTTCCCGAGTCAAATGAATGGGCGGTTGTCAAGATTGGCACACAGCTCTATTTGCTGTCGTGACATTTTGAGGCATTCTGAGGCTTTCACACCAAGCGGATGAACTACACAACCGCGCACGGGATAAGTTATGGCGTGAGTGGCCAAACTGAGCAAGATAACCCAAGCTGGTATAGACAAACACTCTGGTCGAGAAATAAAGACCACAAATCTATGGCACAAACTTGTGTTAACTCCATTTTTACAAACACACATGAAAATATACAAAAATAGATAGGCACTAGTTACGTTATTCAATAATATGATACACATAAATACAACATTTGTGACCTTTGGTTTAATCTTCTAAAAGTTTCTTAGACTTCTCATGGATGTCGAACTTCATTTGAGGTTTTTCACTTTCCACAAAAGTGAATATTCTAAGTTTATGTAACCTCTAAAGATTATGTTTCCAAAAATTATCCTTCCCACCCAAATTCAATTCCTACATGTGACATGTTAAGCTCATAATGAGTATCTCTTGTAATGACTTCAAAACGTTTATAAAATCCCTTAATCACCCAAATATGTATATTTCTCATATGAAATAAAAAGATATATATATTGTCCACATTAAATAACATATATATTCCTATATATGTGGTGGCCACCTTCCAATTCCACTTGGACCCCCACCATTATTTCTCTCAGCATTTTCAGTTTCCTCAATTGTAGCACAAATTACTATTTTTAGAAGTTTTTCAGGTCCTGAACTTCCGGAGCCATTTTGAGGCCCTAAAAGACATTTTTTGGGAAACTTGGGAGCAACATGGGTCCACGAACTGATGTTTCTCTTCCCAAAGTTGTAGTTCAGATAGATCTTTCTAACGAGATATTGTGCACGTCAAACGAAGATCATATGCCAAAGTTACGACCCCGGGAAGTTGATGTACCAATTTACCCAAACGGGGCCCACAGTTTGGCATTTCATCTTCTAGGGTTAGGTTTTTGGATGTTTAGGGTTTTCCATTATTACTTAACAATAAATAGGCCTTCGAGCCTCATTATAAGACAGTTCAAAGTCATGTAGTCGCCACATCTCTTCTCAGAGATAAGCTACCATCGCCCTAACTGGTTTATTTTCATTTCTGTTTGTAAGCATATTTCAGTATTTTACAGTAATGAAATGAAGTGTTATTTCCACTACATCTATGTGTTTATGGTTATCTCTGTAATTTGTTGCGTTCATGTTTAAATCTAGATCAGTGGTATTAGATCGGTCTGCTTTTTCTCTATTTTTCTTTGCATGTCCGCAACGAGGTAGAGATATAAGGAGTTAAGGCTTGAACTGGTCGAACCCTTGCAAGACCAACCTCGCAAATCCTGACGGCCTCCCATGGTGAATGAGAAGAAAGATGAGGGGGCAGGAGATCCTATCAAAATCTTGCTCGAAGAAGCCCTCGAGCAACAAAGGAATGCGATGATGGACAACTTTGCCTAGATCCTTCAGCGGATACCCAGAAGCAATGCATCAGCTTCTAGCAGCTACTCTGGAAACGCCACTCCATTTAAGGTACAAGTTAATTTTGAAATCCCCATATTTAAGGATCAGATAGACGCAGATGCCATAGATAAATGGTTAAATCTGCAAGAGGGTTATTTTTCTGTTCATGAATTTTCAAGTCGAGAAAAGATTGTTTTCGCTCTTCTCAAAGTAGCCCCCCATGTCAAGGATTGGTGGGAAACCTACTATGAGCAGAAAGATGAAAATACTGGCTCACTATTTTCAGCTGCACCCACCTGGAATTCATTCGGGGATGCCATCAAGGAGCAATACTACCCTGTCGGAAGCTATGAGGATCAATACATAAAGTGGACTATGCTGCGGTAGGGAAAGGACAAAGACGTGCCGGAGATTACCAATCTTTTCCATACCCTTTGCACAAAGTTGGGTATCAAGGATTCAAAGTAGCATTTGATACTCAAATACCGCAGCTGCCTGCACAAGTACATCCAGGAAGAAATAGAATTCCTGAACATCTCCTCACTCGGCACAACATACCGATATGCTGTCAAGGTCGAGCAGAAGTTTAAATAGAAGAAGCGAGACTTTGGATCTATGAATCCGAAGCAAGGGAAAGGTGCCCCTAAACCACAAAACAAAGGACAAAGCTAAGGCAGGCAGCCCAAGACAACCCACCAAAGCTGTAAGCAAAGAACAGCACCGCGAAGCTGAAAAAGGACACAGGAAAATGGTGTGAGTTCCATAAGAGCTCCACTCACAACACAATTGAGTGTTGGGCCAAGCAGTCGTTGGTGGCTGAGCTAAAGGTTTTAGAATCATATGCATGTTCCGACTCTGAGTCAGAACCTGACAAGGGGAATGACAAAGGGAAGCAGATTATCGATGTGGAGCCCAACACCACCGTTGCCACCACAAAGATACACAAGGAGGAACCTGAAGATTCAAAGGAGGAGGAGTGTCTCTTCCACTCCCAGATGTGGGTTAAGGGCTCCTCGCTACAGTTCATTGTCGATAGAGGGAGCCAAAAGAACCTCATTTCGGCAGAGGTCGTGAAGCAATTGGGCTTACTGACCATAGCACATCCACAACCATGCACAATTGGGTGGCTTCACCAAGGACGGGATCTTCGCATGAGCCAGCAGTGTCACCTTCCATACAACATCAAGCCCTTCACGAATGAGGTATTGTGTGACATTGCTCCCCTTGAAGTTTGTGATGTATTAGTAGGACAACCATATTTTGTGGAAGCAACATGTTGTGTATGAATCACGACCCCATGATGTTATTATTACATTGGGAAATAAGGTGTACAGGATACCGGAGGTAGCACCACCTACCGCCATCTCTTTGGTTACTGCAAAATAATGCAGTAAGCTCATTTCCAAAACCGGGAAATTTGTTTTCCCGATGATGCACCCTCAAGGAAAGAAGAAGACAGTGGCCATGACCTCCAGACAAGGCCCCTCCACACGACAACTATAGATGGACAAGGTCATGGAGGAGTACAAGGACATCTTCACCTCCCCCATAGGGGTTCGTCTACACTGTCAGGTCAAGCACTCCATCGATCTGACTCAAGGAGCACTGCTGCCCAATGGACCAATCTATCAGTGCTCCATTCTGGAGAATGATGAAATCAAGAGGCAAATTCAGGAGCTGTTGTAGAAAGGTCACATCCATCCAAGTTCATCACCTTGTGGGAGCCCGATCGTGTTGGTACAGAAGAAGGATGGAACTTGGAGACTTTGTATTGACTATCGGGCGCTGAACAAGATCACTATCCGTAATAGGTACCCAATCCTTCAGATTGATGACCTCTTGGACCAACTAAAGGGGGCAAAATATTTCAGCAAGATTGATCTGAAGTCAAGATATCACCAGGTACCAATCCAACCCTCTGATGTGTGGAAGGCTGCCTTCAAAGCCAAGGAGGGCCTTTTTGAATGGTTTGTTATGCCTTTTGGATTGAATAATGCTCCTGCAACCTTCATGAGGCTAATGGATGACATCTTGCGGCCATTCACCAACTCATTTGTAGTGGTATACTTGAATGACATTTTGATCTTCAACCAAAGTTGGGAAGAGCACCTCCACCACATCCGACAGGTTCTCCAAACACTACGGCAACACAAGCTATGTGCCAATTTGGAGAAATGCACTTTTGGCATGACCCAGGTTCAGTATATGGGATACATTATTGATGAATAGGGGGTGCATGTGGATCCAGCCAAGATCCAAGTCATTCGGGATTGGCCATCTCCAACCACTCTGATAGAGCTCTGCAGCTTTCTAGGTCTTGCCAACTTCTACCGCAGGTTCGTGTTTGGGTTTTCACATATCACTTGGCCCTTGACTCAAGTCACCAAGGGAGGAGAAAAAGCAAAATTCTTTTGGTCTGAATCTCAACAGAAGGCATTCACAGAGTTGATTTGAGGTCGAGACATATGCCTCTGACTATGTTATTGGGGCAGTCCTTACTCAACATGGGCATCCAATGGCATATCACAGTGAGACACTTTCAGACATAGTCCGAAAGTATCCCACTTATGACAAAGAGATGTATTCCATTATGCAGGCCTACTGAAAATGGAAGAATTACATTTTGAGGAAGGAAACAGTCATCCACACAGACCACCGACCTCTGCAGTTCATATAGACCCAAGGGAAATTGCAGAATGATGGCCATCATAAGTGGTCTGCATACCTCCAACAGTTCCATTTGAATATCAAGTATAAGAAGGGCATCACCAATAATGTTGCAGATTGCCTCAGCCGACCACCGATCATGGTGTTAACCACCATGCTCAACTCTTGTGGGCATGAGATTTCTGATTGGCCACTTCTCTACAAAAGCGACCCAGAATTCAGCCACACATACCAGACACTCTTGGAGGGTCGACATGTTCCAGATTTTCACCTCCAGCATGCTCTGTTATGCCACCTAGGTCACCTTTGTGTTCCTTTAAGCGAGCGTGCCAAGATGATTTGGGAAGCACACTACAGTCGGGCTGCTGGGCATTTCAGGGTCGAGAAAACAGTGGCATTACTGCAGAAGTATTTCTATTGGTCGAATCTTCGACAAGATGTCCGGAAGTACATCAGATCATGCACTGCCTGTGCCATTGCCAAACTGACAGTCAAGAAGCAAGGCCTCTATACCTCGCTGCCTACCCTCCAGTTCGTACAAACCCAAGGGAAACTACAGAATGATCACCATTAGAAGTGGTCCACATATCTGCAACAGTTCCATTTGAATATCAAGTATAAGAAGGGCAGTACCAATAATGTTGCAGATTGCCTCAGTGGACCACCGATCATGTCATTAACCACCGTGCTCAACTCTTGTGGGCACAAGACTGCTGATTGGCCACTTCTCTACAAAAGCGATCCAGAATTCAGCCACACATACCAGACACTCTTGGAGGGTTGACATGTTCCAGATTTTCACCTCCAGGATGCTCTGTTATGCCACCTGGGTCACCTTTGTGTTCCTTCAAGCGAGCGTGCCAAGATGATTTGGGAAGCACAATACAGTCGAGCCGCTGGGCATTTCAGGGTCGAGAAAACGTTGGCATTACTGCAGAAGTATTTCTATTGGCCGAATCTTTGACAAGATGTCGAGAAGTACATCAGATCATGCACTGCCTGTGCCATTGCCAAACTGACAGTCAAGAAGCAAGGCCTCTATACCCCACTGCCTACCCCTAGTCGACCTTGGGAATCCATCTCCATGGATTACATGTCAGGCCTTCCCTCCACTAAGCATGGAAACGACTGTGTTTTTGTGGTTGTCTACAGCTTCACGAAGATGGCCATTCTAGCAGCCTGCAAGAAGAATATCACGACAGAAGCCACTGCTAAACTCTTCTTTGAACGACTATGGGTACACTTTGGGATCCCACAATCTATCATCTCAGATAGGGACAACGGGTTCCTCAATACATTCTGGTCTAGTCTGTGGTCGATTCTGGACACCAAACTCACTAAGTCCATAGACTTCCATCCTCAAACTAATGGCCAGACAGAGGTTGTCAACAAGTTGATTGTACACATTCTGCACACTTACAACTCAAAGACATGGGATGAGAGCCTCCTCTATGTTCAGCATAGCTACAACTGGGCTCTCCACAGCTCGACTAGCCACAGCCCTTTTCAGGCGGGCTTGGGATTCCAGCCACTATGTCCCATTGATGTGGCCATGCCATTTGCAGCTACTCACACAGGTTCGGCTCATTCCAGTCCGAAACAGATAAGGCAAACAGCTTCATTGAGCACATCCAACATATTCGCCACCAAGTTTGTGACATTCTGGAGAAATCAAATGCCAAGTACAAGCAGCGACATGATCAACATCGGGTGCCACACAAGTTTCAGGTGGGCGACAAAGTCTAGTTGCATTTGCAAAAGGAACGCCTTATCGGAGCCTATCAGAAACTCAGAACACTCTGATATGGTCCTTACACCATTACC